>JASVER010000016.1:12931281-13032265 GCA_030449065.1 Oceanodroma leucorhoa | reverse complement strand
CCCATCCTTGGAAGTGTTAAAGGCCAGGTTGGATGGAGCTTTGAGCAACCTGGTCTAGTGGAAGATGTCCCTGCCCATGGCAGGGGGGTTGGAACTAGATGATCTTTAAGGTCCCTTCCAACCCAAACCATTCTAAGATTCTATGATATTAAATTAGGGAAGTGTTTAACAGTAGGAAAAATCTCTGAGTTACTGGTTCCCCAGCATCTTTGTCTGTCCCTTTTCCTAAATAACTTGGTCACGGGCAACCTCTTGAAAGAAACATCAAGAAATTTAAATATGCATATTGATTCTGGGTTGGCATTTTGCCATCTATGCCAGGCAAAAGATTTGTTTGCACAACCACAGGAACAGAGCTGGAACAGAAATGTGACAGACAGAAGCCCAGAAGCTGGACTGGTTTTCTCCATCTGTTTTTTCCCACCTACCCAGCACTGATACCTGCAATATAAGTATATCACTTACTCAGGAAAAGCTGCTTCTAATTCCTCTTTACTCCTACACACAGCTGTGGAACTTTTCACTTAAAAAAAAAAAAAAAATAAAAAAGGGCATGTTTCCATTTCAGGTGTTTGCTTACTTCATTATCATTGCTGACCAAGGCAATTACTGATAAGGGTCATAATTTGCAGCCACTGAACAAGAGATTTTTGGCCACAGCTATTCATGCCTGCTGGGAACTTTGAATTTGGCTGACAACAAACATCCAGACTGTCCCTGAGGAATCAAATTCTGATCGTTTAAAAATACTTTACCCAATGGTGATCTTTTTCTTTCACACATTCATACCCTTCTGGGATAGTATCAACCCAGCTACAAAGCTGAAGCATAGCTGGCTTCTTTTCAGAGGGCAAGGAAGGAAGGGGTATACCTTTGAGACTTTTTAAATGTGTAACAGGGAGAACTGAAAGCCTAAAAGTCCCTGCTTGTGAATCAGTGCCCTTCTTTCCAGCTATATCTGGCAGTGAGCAAGGATGCTGTCTTTTCCTTGCTGGTCATGGAAATTCCCTCTCAGGGGGAAGACTGTGCTCATTCTTAACCTTCCAGGGCAGGGCTCTGTTTTTAAGATAAGCAGCTAGATGTAGTTCCTTTAAACCTCACAGCCTAATGCTGGAAGCACTGCAGTCCTGAAGTTCCTCTCTCACATATCTTCCTCTCGAGAAAGCAGTTCCCAGTTGTAGTGGTGGTATATTTACAGCTTTTATTAGTATCTCAAAAGTCTTTAAGTAAGTCATGTGTCTTCTTTTCCTTCCCTCCCAAAGCCTATTTAATAGTCTCATCTCTGCTTCACCATTGTAGTGCATGTGGGTTTGGTAAAATATTCTTGTGGGGTTTGGACTTACGAGGAAAGGTATGCTCTTACATGCTGCCTGCTTGCAGGACAGTAAGTACATGCTCTCTTTTTGCTCAGCTTAGTCAGAGGGACCTTCTGCTTCAGTGTAGCCTGCATGCTCTTGATGCTGGCTTACAACCAGCAAGGCTTAGAGGCTTCCAGGCCAGGCTCCTCCTTGATGGAGTTTAGCAAAAAAAAAGCACTGTCACGCTCTCATGCCCACACACTCCAGTATGTGCCAGGGTGAGCTGTCATGGCCAGTCAGTTGGGCAGCTCTTCACATAATGATCTTCCATCCGCCTTATTGACATGATGTAGCTGGGGAAACGGCTGCCTATTTGCACAATAGAAGCACTGTTGCTGAACTTATGAATAAGCACTGACGGAGATGCAGGCTGTGTCTCTCAGAGCAGTTTTAGGGTGTCTGAAGCTGCAGAAAGCATTCCTAACTCACTTAAAGGCAGAATGTACCCTTACAGCTCAACTACAAGGGCACCTACAAGGCATGAATAAGCATATGGGGTTTTTTTAGAAAATAGAAAGGCAGAGCAGGAGAGGTGCTTCCAGATTGCACCAGTGACTCTTCAAAAGCCTGTTGTGCCTAATCCCCATTTTGGGGCTAGTCCCTTAAAAGGAGCTGTGTGTAATCTGGCTTGGTCAGGGAGGGCACGTGCCAGGGTGTTCTGTTCTTTCTGTGTCAGGCTGGATGCACCCCTAGGTTTTTCTCTGAGCTTAAAATCAAACTTCAGACGAATGCAGGGAGTTTTGCCTTGTTTAACAGGAAAATCTTTTTGAAACTACTGCATTTTGTATGTGGTTTCCTCAGAAACCATACAGTGTCTGAGGCTTGTGTGTAACAAGGCATGCACACACAGCACAGCAAGCCTCATCCAAACCCAGTAACTGTAAGAAATCCCCAAGCCCAGGGAGATGTGCAGGACTGTTTAAATAGGAAGTTGGGCTGGCACAGGCTTCACCTTGAGCTCTTTTGCCACAGTGACTAACACCATGAAGGCTGTGCTGAGTAAAGTTTGCTTAAGATTCTGGATCTCTGATAGGATTTTATCAATTTTTTCCGTATCTGAAATTATTCTGATTTCTGAGACCTGTGCCAATACATAGACCACGGTCCTACCTCTCTGTTGCCCTGTTTATGTTGCCATTATCTACTGCAGAAATGCCAATACCAGGCAATAAGGTCTGACACTTATTAAAGAAAATGAGGAAAAAAAATATCAAAAAGTGAACATTCAGCAATGAAGAAAAATCAAATTCAGTAAGTGCAGACTCCAGCCCCTGTCTGTGGGCCATCCATCTTTCTATCATCCATCATTCATCTCTCCATCAGGATTTGAGCAACCTGATCTAATGAAAGATGTCCATGCCCATGGGACGGGGGTTGGACTAGATGATCTTTAAAGGTCCCTTCCAACCCAAACCACTCTGTGATTCTATGATCTTTCACTAGCCTGTTACAATTAAGATTCAGGACCTCAGCTGTGGGTGTGCATGTATTACACCACTTCAGTTGCCCTGTAAATGATAGCAAATGAGGTCAGCTTTATTTATATGGCTCTTTTACACAGGCTAACCACATTCATGCTAAGAGATCTAGATATTAAAACAAAACACTACTGAAGTCCTTTACCAAGAGAGCTGAATAAGAGAGAAAAGGCTAGAACAGATCCAAGAGTGATCTGTGTTAGAAATGCAGTAGGCAAGAATCAGGGTGGACATGGAGCTGTTGTGGGGAGGGTAGTCTGTGCAGGAGTAATTCCAGTCACAATACATGTTTAGGAACGGAAGAGCTACATGCAGGGTGATAATGTAGTCACTTCATAGGCACTGACTAAATATCACAAGCTCCCTTTGCTTGAAGAGACATTTTCAAGCAGTTTTCAGGAATAAAGCCTTGCCACAAACATCAGTAACAGCTGAGGTTCAAAGCTTCTACCTCTCACCCCTAAAGCCAGCCAGGAACATGTTCACAGACCTGCCTTATACCACCCTGACTTGCAGCCCAGGCTTTGTGCAAAACCGTCTTCTTTGTTCCTCTTGCCTATGCGTACCATCAGGGGCAGGCACGCTTGCATTGGGGGCTGGCTGGGGACCTGGCTGGTGTGTGCTGTGCTTGTCTGCCAGCCCATACTCCTGGATTTCCTTCCCACAAAAACCAGAGCGCAAAGTGGAGTGAATGTATTTGTATGCTACAGTGTTTACCAGGGAGCATCCAGCTTTTGCCCCTTGTGGTTTGGGATGTGGCCAAGGTATGCACACAGACCCACTAACTTGAAAGCATTCCTGAGGCCACCAAAATAGATGCAGCCTCTCTGTTCCCATCCTGACAATTTCTGCATCAGCTGAGGTTCAGCATGGAGTCCACATCCCTCAGTCAGCCGTCTCACCCTGTGTGTCCCATACCCTTACCAGCCCAAGCACAGCCCGCCCCAAGCCTGCTCTCATTGCAATGTCATTCTACCAAACACGGTTTCTGAAGCACTTGCTCCAGATGATCGCCTCTCCAGCTGTATCAAAATCCAATTGGAGAACAAACTTTCCAAAGCACGGACAATGTTAATAGTTGACTTGTTGATACAGTACTGTGTTCTCCTGAACAGTCAGCAAATAACAGATTTCAGTTTCAAATTACTCTGCTTTCCTATCCTGATTTCAGACTGTAGATTTTTTCTTTAGAATGGAGACAACCCTTCTCTCTTCCCCTGTCTAAACACTGCCCCTGATTGAGGCTTTTAGGCATTGCCACAATAAACATTAATTTATTGAGCTCTTCCTCAGCTTTCTGGACATCACTACTCTTTCGGGAGCTTTCAAGTAATTCCTGACAATCCCTCCTGCTCAGCAAGATCCCAAACAAATCCCTCCACCTAAATGCAAAGCTACCATAATCTCAACTCTATAGAGTCGGGGAGGTTATCTGTGAGCTCCCCAACACATCATCAAGTTGAATCCATTCTCTCTACCTCTTTCCCTTCACAACTCTTCTCTCATCTTCTCAAAACTTTTGAGTCTTTTATTACCACTGACCTCATGGATTAATATATACCCAGTCCCAGTCATTCCTGTCACAATAAATGCATCACTCTGCTACCTTTACCAAAGCACTGGATCTGAATTCACTTAACAATACAACTGTTAAGAACCTGTAAACAAACCACCAGGGTGAGTGTTTTCTGCTTGCATTTTAAATATTTGCCTTTGAAATATGTGAATGCCTAAAAATGGTGCTTGTGTTGGGAAATGACACAGACTTCTAAATGTCATAGGAAGAAGCTGGCCTCAGAACCACCATCATAAAATATTGGTATATAAATATGAATAGCTGAGATATAAGTGCCACATTATCAAAGACGTAGTGTTTCTCAAAGAGCATGGCTACTCTTCTTCAACACATTGAATGTTTGCATAGTTCTTACCTGTATTTCAGTAGCTCTGGGGAATATTTTGACTTAGCTTTGAAAATCACCTGCAAACCAGAAAAATATTGCGTCAAACATAGGACACATGTAAGTAAAGAAAGACGCTGTGATCTGCAGAAATCCTGTCTCACAGGTCACAAGAAATGTAATGATAGGTTTCATTAGACAACAGATTTGCATTTATTGTTTATCCATGGCAGGCAAGCTCTAAGCAAAGTATTAAAACCACTCAGCAGGCGATCACGATGTACTTGTATACAAATTGTCTGCACCATTATTTTCATTTACTCTGGCTTGTGAATAAGGTCCTTTATACCAGTATTCACAAGAGGACCAATGCCAGTATAACCACAGAGGCAAGTAATTACTAGGCACTTACATGACCTAACAGTACATGTCTCTCACGTAGACCAGCTCATACCGGCATATTGGGTCAGATACTCTATTCACATGAAGAGCCTGTCATAGTACCCTGGCCTGAAATTGGATATATATGTTTGTATCCATGTTACATTGCCAAAAGGATGCCATCAAGAACCAAACTCATTGGTTTACTCTGAGGTATATTTGGCTTCTGCTGACTGTCTGTTCACTATACAACAATATGCATTTTTACAGAGAGATAGCTCATGCCCRGTAGTTACCATGCTGTAACAGAAAAGACAAAATACTGACATATTTTCTGCAATGTAGCTAGGTAATATCAGTCACAGGTGTTTAACCACCATCAGAAATTATACAAAAATATATTAGCATATTTTATATCTTATTTATTAAAAAAAATACAGGGAAGCATCACTGCTTTTTCATAAGCTAACATGGTTTCCAAACACACTCAGTTTACAAATGTTCATTTAAATCAACACCAAAGCACATTGATTGCTAGTGTTACGAAAAAACATGCTGTATGACTTATTCTGGGTTGTTTCCTAATTGTTTTCTCAAGTTATCCTGCCTTATCCATTTCACTGGGTTTTGCATGCCCTTTAGTATAGTTTGCATAATATTTGCTATGATTATCATGCTTTCCCAAGGAAACAGGACTTACGTGATCATTATGTATGTGTAGGCATGTGTCTGCCTGTCAACCTGTTTATCTGTCCCCCCATTAATCTTAAAATACTCTGGTCAGAGAACTGATGGAAAAATACTTGAAGCATCAAAGACATGATTCTTTATCACCATCCTAAAAATTAGTGCCTAACAGAAGTAAGAAACCCTATAAATGCATCTGATATATGACCTCTGTGAGGAGAACCCTGCATAATGATCCTGCACATCACCCAATATGAGAGAGTCTGCATAGCAAAGTATTGCAAGAAATGCCCCAGTTATGGAAACAGCTCGAAGACGAGCATGAGACATAGATCTGGAGAAAATCAGGCTTCACTTGTTCCAGCGCTCCTGGAACAACTTGTCATTTAACTCCTATTCACCATAAACAGCTGCCTTGACATGGAAATTATTTTTGTGATGCACCAGCCTGCTTAGCACTAGCTGAACCAGCAGAGAACACTAGGCTTTTCAGCAGGCCCTAGAAAAATAACAGCTGAGAATAAAATTGAAAAGTTGTGGAAAAAAAAATCTAAAAATATTCTGCAACTATTGATACTGTTTTCAAACGGTTAACATCTCTGGCAGTATCCCTTACAGAAGATTTTTGTGATTCATTCTCCAAATTCCTGGGTCATGAATTCTCACAGGAGTTCAGGAAGAAGTTTTATGTTGTTTTACTTACTTGCTACTGAAAGGAGAGGTACAAGAGGCTTGTGAATGTTCTGCATTTCCGTGGTGCACAAAGAGGGGCTGTCAGTTTTTACAGAAGAGATGGGGTTCAAAATACTCCCCATACACTTTTTGTACAAGACTTATTGCCTACCCTGCTTATTCTGGAAGTGTCTGTGGGCAAGTGGGAGGGAACAGATTCCTGACCTCAATGAAACTAAACAAGTAAAACTTGTCTCTAGGGCCATTCCACAATCCTCACCTGATCTGAGTAGCACTTACTCACACATATTGTACCGTTAATTTTGACAGCTTTCAGGAGTAGCACTGAACAGAAGTGTTTAGAGCCTGCATAAAGAACTGCATGATACAAGCAATTTGCAGCGGGCAATGAGCTGTGCTGGGTCCACAAAACCTAGAAAATCACAAGTTCCTGAATACCATCTCCTGTGGTTCCCCCAAAATGATCCACTCATCCCTACAATGTCACAGAGCAGTCCTGTCACATAAACCAGTCCAAGGCTGCCCTACCCAGCAAAAGCTCCATCGATAACTTAGCTAAAACCAAACATGACGTTCCTGCTGCAGATCCAGCAGGATCTCCAGAGGCAAAATCACCGAAACAGCTGTTACTGTGATTCTACATTTGGTGGACCTCTCCCAGCCGATAAGTGCTTCTGAATTTTATCAGAGCAAAATGACCGTTAAGAAAGAAAATGAACACTGCATAGGAAATGGATGCTACATAGAATGAAAGCTACAGTATAAGGCATGGACACTTTTACAAATTCACCGCTAGACAGAAACACAGGCGGCCAAGTTTTGCCACCTTCGCTTAAACACTGATGGGGCCTTATTTCATGAGTAGCCTTGCTGGAAGCAATGTGATTGTCACAGAATAAAGGGCTGTTCAGCGGGAGTAAGGATGTCAGAAGCTGATCTCAATATACCTTACATGTGTGGGTGCAGCTTTTTGCTTTTAACAGTCATTTAGCTCAAGAGACGTGTTGCTCAATGGCCCCTCCGCGCAACAGTGTTGAGAAAGCTTCCAGTCAATATCTGAGTCATCTAAGCAAGTCTTCCAGAAAACCAGAGCAAACCAGGCTATTCCTAAGAATAGACTAAACAGCAAGCAGAAGGCAGACTTTTTAAAAAAGACCTTTCAGAGAGCCCCATGATGAACAGCAACACAGAAAACTCAGTGAAATTCCTTGCTAATTTTCTAATGTCTAAAGGGTTACTTTTTCTTCTTAAAAGTGTTTCACCTTTTGCTTGTTCTTTAAAGGAGAAATATCCTGTTTTGACTCCTTGTTTTTGCCAAAGGACTGGAAACCTCAAATGAGATTCTCACACTCCCTCCTCCACTCCCCTGAGGTATAAGCCTGGCTTATAAAACTGCAGCAGTACAAAAGGACTCCAAAAAGCCCTTCATACAGCCAGGGAAAATTTCTGTTGCAGGAACTGATGTAGACAGCTGTCCTTGAAGATATTTTACCAGGCCCCAGCAGAGGAGCAGTGGGGATGGCATGGGAGTCCATCAGCAGCTCAGCCGCAGAGAGCTCTGCAGAGCTGCTGGGCAGCAGAGAAGGCAGAGAGGTGCAGGCTGCTGTAGCTTAAGGGGGTTCCAGCTACGGTTATGAAAGTTAAATCAGGAGCCACTCTGGCCCTGTATCAATGAAACAGGTGTCAAAGCCAAGTCACATATTCCCAGAGCAAAAGAAAAAGACAATCTCACTGGAGCAATTTTCAGTCCATGCTCTGATTTAGCTGAACTGACGTGACGGCTGGCACAAACCTCCACAGTACCTCTAGTGCTAGCTGATCAATTCACTTCTACAGGAGCCGCAGCTCAGCTTACCAAAAAGCCTCAGGTATGTGTTAAGTGCTTGCATATGTCTCAAGCTGGCCCTCTGCACAGGAATGAAGTTCAGCTTTATTTACCAGTTCTCAGTTCAAAAACTCTATAAGGAGCATAGCATGTACTTTTCCTTCCCAGTTCCTTTCACCATGGCCCCTCTCTTCCTCTGTCGCACTCCATGCAAACTTCTCTTTGCTCTCTGAAAATATGCCACAACCTCATGCAGGCCCAGTGTCCCTCACCATGGGCACGTACACCTTTCCTCTGCTGTGTATCTTCCAGTCCCAGGCCCACCTTTCCCTTTGGCTCTTTCTCCCACGTTCACTCTTTCATTTGGATCAGATTCCCCAAAATATGCAAGTTTTCCCTCTACTCTCTAAAGTCTACACAGTTTGTAGGGCCTACAGACACGGACAGCATGACTCACTCCCATACTCAGCCTTGTGTAAATTGGTAAAAATAGTCCTGAAAGGACAGGGACCATTGTGGGGCTGGCAGCCACAGTAAACTTGCATGTGTAGCTTTCCTATCAAATTATTTTCTAAGTCAAATGACCTCACTCTTCATGTCAGATGTTGACAGCCAGCCAGTCTGCAGTTGCAATTTGTCTCCTATAGATCCAATATTGAAGGCAATGTTTTACACCAAACATATTTGCTGATGCTTTACCATCCATAGTTAGACTCCTGTGTAGTTCTACGTGCATCTAAAGCATGCTTTAAATTAATAACAAGCTTTATAAAATAGGGTGTATTCATTTCTACTAAAAAATAAATATTTCTCCTAACTAAAAAGCCCTCTCTGTTCTCTCACTGGTGGTATTACTTTTTAAATGCTACCTCCAGTAATTAGAGGATGAGAAGTTCTCTTAATTTTCTTCCCAGAGCTAACACATATTCCAGTTCCACTGAGATACACGTAACCTCTCTGAAAGCCTGGTGCTGGTTTTACCCCACCCTGCTAGGCACTTCCAGCATGGCCAGCTCCCCTCTAAACTGTCTTACTCTGCACAATTTCTCTTCATTTGAAAGTCCCTGATTTTATCAGCTCTGCCTGGGAGGCAGGGTAAGCTTCTCAATCTGGATGCCAGAGAAAAGGGAAGGTGGTTAGGGAGAAGGAAAGGGAGGTAAATATCCCTACCAGCCCTTCTCTACCCATACAGCCTCACAGTTCTTTAGCTCAGCACCATGCTCCCTAGGTCCTGGAGAAGTTCCCAACTTGATGATTAAACCTACAGCCCACCAAATGGTTTGCTGTGCCTGGCCACAGGGGAGGCCTGGGACTTCCAGCATCCCCTATGGCTCACAGTCTTTGGCCCTGACCTTGTTTCGGAGTCTGTAACCCTCCATCCCAGCCTCCCTCCTGCTTCAGTTGTATCCTGTTCCCCAGGGAAATGTAAAGTCTGAAGCAAACAGGACAAAGTGAAGCAAGCCCTTCTCTGTCCACTCCTCATACACACCAAAAAAAGGCAACTTATTATTTCCCAGAGCCTCTCTACACTTTGGCCACAGCACTGACTGTAAAGCCTGAAGACTCATCTCAGTCTCCCCTTGTCAGGGGCAGGGAAGATTTGGCTAGGCAGGACATAAATGAAAGGGTGCCTGAGTCCTGGAATCCTCACTGTCTGGAGTCACTTAAAACAGAAAATACGTTATTTGCCAATTTACAGTCTTAGCTTTATCAAGCAGTAGAATAAACCCGTGGGAGCTGCAGGTGTGAGGCAAACATATATATGGGCTATTTGGTTTCTGAAGGTGGAAACAAACACTTCAGCTCCCTATCTGATGGATCAGGATCAGGGAGCTGCTCTGGCTTGGTACAATGCAGTTCTTAGCTGGTGTTAGGCTTACTGTTTTATGAAAGTGCCACTGGATCTCATCTTCACTTTAGATTTATTTTAATGATTTCTAAGTAGAGAGAGGCTTATTCCGAGAGGGTAGGTCATCTTATATTTTTTTCTTTAGAAGAGAATGAATACAGACACAGGATTAATAAATTCTAATAAATTCAGCGCTCTCATTAGAAACCATACGTATTTTCTGCAGTATGTGATTTCTGAGAGGAGCTAATATTATATAAGCCTTATCTGCAGCAGCCTTATCTTCTATTCTGCCATAAGTAGGGCATCAAGACCATAGCAAAGGACCCTGAATTTGGCTCTTAATCCAAAGACCACCCAGGAGTTGTTCCGAGTCAAAACTAATTTGATTGTTACTTCTCTTTCATCCACTGGGCCCTCACTTTAGCAACCTGCCCCAATGCGTTGGAGCTCTTTCTGCTGTACCTGCTGATGGTGATGCTCAAGTCTGGGAACAACCCTTCCTGTGCTGATGCCATCATGGCTTACTTGTCTTGCTAGACATAAAATACAGTCTAAATTTGCATCCCCATTGCTTTGGGATACCTATTGAAAAGAGAATAGTTGTGGCTAACTTTCTGTCAAGTTCAAAGGTGCTTATTATTCTGAAAAATGCCCTCAGGCACTTGCCAAATGAGGTTTTTTGTTTGGCCAGGAGGATTTGCAATATTTTTGGAATTACTTTTTCTTCTCACATCTATGTCTAGAAGTTTTCCTAGCAGTGCCACATGTCTGAGTGCTGTACAGCAGATAATAAACACCTGCAAATTCCAGAGACCCATGAGGTCTCTGTCCCTATATATATACATAGATCACTTCTTTCCCTCTAGCTAAGCACTGCTTAAATAGCATGGTTTTCATGCAATAAGACACAGCTGCAGACCCTTCTTGCCTTCCTTCTAGAGAAAAAAGGATAAAAGTTGTTTCTGAACAGGTCTGTGAGGTTATAAGCCATTACTGAAAAAAAATTCTCTCTCCCCACCCCTTTAACACTAGTTCTTGCTTGCCTACTGTGGAAAGCTAGGTGCACATTAAATATACAGTCTCAAGAAGATGCTGAATTTCAAGCCAAACCACCTTTTAATGGTTAGAAGTAAAGAATTAATAACAGTGAATTAAAAATATGTGCACTTATTCTGTGTCTTACATTATATTCCTACAATGGCTGTGCTTGTATTTCTCAAGGCTTTGTTTTGGCTGGGGAGATATTTGAGATGAGATTTCACTGGGAGCAACCAGTGAAAAGCAAACAACAATACAAATAATATGCCTGTCTACAGTGGCCCACAATCTTTAAAGATTATGACACACATCACAAACTCTGAAAGTCCCTTGCAAATATTGTTTCAAAAGCCTCACAACAGCTCTTCAAGACAGGTAACTATAACATTCTTTCACAGAGGGGCTCAGAGGAAGATCGTGAGGACTCACGGTGACAAAGCAGAAATAGTCTCAAAGGCAGAACCAATAGCCTTAACATTTTTTCTGTTTCCAACCACTGACTTGTACTTCCTGAATGATATCAGCCAGCAATGCCAAAAATAAGTTAAAAGAACATATTTGTGCATTCTGTATGCTCTCTTTTTAGATCTTCCTTAGACAGAAGGAGTCAGTTACCCGCAACGCTAAGCCCCCGAGTGCTGGCACTTGTAATGCACATAGTGCAGACTGCTGTGCCCTCTCTGTGCTCATGCCAGCCTCGGCTTCTCTTGGCGAAGAGCAAGGATGCTGCATTCTGCCTCCAAACTTCCACAGCAGCCCTATGTGTGTGTCTGAGGGAAGAATCTGACCTAGGGCTATGACTTAGTCCCAGACGCTGTGACGGGGATGGACTGTGTGATGATGGACGTTCGCCCCTGGGGAACCACACCATTATCAAATGACTCTCACAATAGCTGTGGGATAAAGCATAGGTCACCACATGCCTGAGCTGGATTTGAGTAGCATTTAGGTGAAAGATTCCTGTAATCCCTTAATATATCTCAAGTCCCAGGGAGTGGAGCAGGGTGAGTTAGCAGGTGCTTCAGACACTGAATCCAGGAAAGTAAACCTAAGCACAAAACTGTGTATGTGGTTCTAAGTATTTAATACCCTCTACAACTCAAGTGATCCTCTTACAGCTGTCATGCTTACCATTGCTGCTTTTTCAGCTCTGGGATGGCAGCTCTCACAAGCAGCCTGATCTCTCCAGCCAGGCTATTCAGAATTGACAAGCCTGTAGTCACTCAGAGCACTGTTAAACACTGTAGGTACTACAGAAGCACCCAGACCCAGGCACCGAGCTGGTTCCAAGTGGGGCACACAGCAACACCCAAAGCATCCTGAGCACTGCCAGGGGTGCTCCAGCGCTGGCTGGTCCTCTCCTGGCCAACTACCCCTGTACTGGGAAAGTGGACTTTGACAAGGGTCATCTGAGTGCAGGCTTGACTTCCTCCTCCAGGCACTGTAGTGGGATTGAGGAGATAGAGAATCCAGTCCCTGCCCTCCCACAAGCTTCCTGTGAGATCTTAGGCAAGCCCAGCAGCCTTTCTTTGCCTCAGCATGCCAATATCCCGTCCTGCAGCCCAGTGCCAAGATACCCAAGCTCACCTAAATACTTCCAAGCAAGTCTAACTGCGGCAACCTGGAGTGCTGTGCAGCCTAACTCATCTGGCTTCTTAGCTGTCTGTAAGACAGCTCTCTGTAAGACATCTGGCTTCTTAGCTGTCTGTAAGACACAGACACACTCTCAAGACTTCTTTCTGAAATAAAGATACTATTTCCTTTACCCCACTATACAGCTAATTTACCTTTATATCACAGCGTCCTTGAAATAGAGGGTGTATCTCTGTACGGCACTTAGAACTTACTGGGGTCCGGAGTCACTGCTATTTGTAACACAGATCATTATGGAATCTGGGTCCGCAGTAGGACTCGATCAACAGTTTTGATTGTGATACACAGAACAGAAATCACTCTCAGAAATATCTTAGCCAACTTATGAAAAGCTGGGGTGGGGGGTTGCCAGCAAAATTAGAAATTACAGTTCTGACTGCACACAGACATCAGGTCTGCTAAGCCAGGAGGTTTATGAAGTCTAGTAACAACAACAACAATAATAAAGAATAATAATAGAAAAGCATTTTGGATGTCCAGCTTTCAAGCTCTCCTATATATTTTTTTCCCCAACCTTTAAATTAAATGACACCCATTTAATAGACAGTAGATATATTATTTGCCATTCCTGAAATGATCACTTCAGGCTCCAGATTCATTGTAACACTGATCACTTGCATATACATCAAAAGTTAACATTCCCAACTAAATAACTGAAATTGGCTTTTTGCATTGCCAAGGTACATTAGGAAATTACATTTTTCTCATGATTCTTACAAAATAATGCTTTAYCATTCTGTCAGATTTAATCAAACAAATATCTGTTGCTTACCTGTGTGAAGTAAAGATTCATCAGGGTCAGGGTGAAAAACTGGAGGCAGACTGGGAAGCAATAGAGAAGCCAAAAGATGAAGGGGCTGAGAGAATTTGCTGTGACAAAGTCTTTGAAGTAAAATGAAAAGAGCACAGTTCTAAGAGAGGCCCAAAACAAGCACAGAAACAGAAAGACAGTTTGGTAACTGAACCTCTTGTGCCTGTAGTGAAGGACCAGCCAGAGCTGGACGTAGATGAACACAAAAAGCAGTGAATAAAAAACAGTATATACAATGGTCAGGCCCAACTTCACATACGGAGGGACAGCTGGCGTCAGGGTCGGCGGAAGGGTGTCATTTTTCAGTGGGTCCCACTCAGGGGCCTCCATTTGATATCAGGAATCGTCAGAATTATTTATTAAGTTTGGCTGCCGCTGTTGCCTCCTCCTCCTTCTCCTTTCATCTTCCTACAGCATAGGAATCAAGAAAATGAAAGAAAACAAGCTGCACTTCCTCTTTGGCAGCTCACTGTGGGCTGGTAGCACATGATCACAATTCAGAATGATTCATTAGGACTGCCTTTGTCAGCAATTGGCAGGGAACAGCTCAGAAAGCTGCCCTTTGCTGATGTTTGTGCACGAATCTTTACCATCTCTAAGAAAGAAAGAAATCCCCCAGCCCCTGAATGGTTTACTGCTGATTTTTTTCCTAAGGAAAATTATCTGGATTTTAAATTAGTTAAGTAATGTTCTATTTTATACAAGAAGCAGGTACCTGACATTTTCCCAGCAGCAGCCACATCGTATCTTTGTAGGATTTTTTTTTGTCTTGTTTCCGATTTAGCAAGCACTTTATTTAGCTGCATTTCATAAGGAATAATTTTAAGCACCTTAAAGTACTAATGAAATTCAAACCACTGTAATAAGCTGCAACAGTTCAGCTCTGCATTGCAGAAACTTTTGTGTTTATAAGGAAATACACAATTTACACCGCAAATCTAACACATTCAGTACCTTCTTTTTCCTCTAACATAAGACATTTTATTAGAATGGGAGAAAAGACACACCACGGCTTCCAGACGTGGTGTATACAGGAACAAATAAAACCCCCTAAATACCCAAATTCACCAAAGCGTACATGCAGCTACAGGTTCTTTTCTTCTTGGTTGTTGTCTATTTGTGCTATCACTGTGGCAACAGCTGACCAGACACGCCTTCTCACAAGTGTGCAGATGTGCCCTTGGGATTAAATCTATAAATTAATAGGCGCTATGGCAGGCTGCTGGGTTTGGCTCATGGGGTGAGAAGTGAGAACTGAAACTGAGTGGTTTAGACATTTGTAGAGTGGTGGAAATGCTTCATATATCTCTAGGCCATGTATAGCATCACATAGCATCAAATAACAAGGTTTTTAAGAGATACCTTGGTTATGGCTGGAGCACTGCCATGTTTTGTTCTATCGGTTTTAGTAAACTGATTACGAGACGTGCTTGTTACCTGGATTAATCACCAGGGAAGACCCCACATGTCTGGTGAGCAGTGAAAAAAGATTCCTTTAGTGAAAGAGTCCATGTAGTGAACTAACACGGTGTTCAGGGTGTGCAGATACTGATACTGACACTGAGTACTAACTAAAAAAATGATTTCCATTATTAATGCTTCACCCCAAGAGGAGTTCAGAACTACTATTTTGTTGAAGATGACAATTATTATAATTGTGCTTATTAATATAAATACAGCATACATAAGTTTGGATAGTTCTTTAAAAAGATCTCTAAGTGAAGCCCATCCTGCCCTAAAAATACCCACACTGAACACTTAAAGTTATGTTCCAAAATCCATGTTTGTGTTCTGAAACATAAGCAGTTTGATTTTAAAGGTGCTAAGCAAACTGAGCTCCCATGGACTGGAAAGGGATCTGCGGGTTCTCAGTGCTTCTGTAAATCAGGTCACTTCTATTAAGGTGTCTAGATACGATTTTAAGACCCTTACCAGGAGCAGTCAGCTTTAGAAATCCTGGATAAACAGCTCACAGAAGCAGGGTGATACACAGCACCGAGTGGCTGTGTCAATTTGACTATGTATAGAAATACACAGAACATACAATGAATGATGGGAAAGAGGAGAGAGGATAAAAAATGTACAAGCACTAAAAATCATGTACATGTACAGAGSTATGTTATAGCTTGCACAGAAAGAGAATTTTATGGCTTCAACATAAATAAACTTGGACTTAGTTTTAAATTAGCACCTGCTCCTAGACCCTGCGTATTTCCTGGAAAAAAGTAAAATTGACTCGATACCACGGTAGCACATGGAAAACTGAGCAGTTACTGAAGCAAGTTTGTCAGAGAAGTTGTCTGTACTCAGGCCATCACATTCATTAGGCAAAGATGGGGAAGATAAAGGGCCTGGACAGGAGTTTAGACAATATTTATAACAAATGGAATAGATACAACAAAATATATTTCAATACATACTGCAGAAGGCTCCATCTCCCAGATCAGGAAAACACCTCCCCTAGACTGATACATACTTCCTTCTAGCAGACAAGGAAAACCTAGCCTTTCCCAGTTCCACTAATATGCCTGCCTTATACATCCCCCAGTCTCCACAACCCCAGTGCACACATGCACTATCTAGAGGCCAGAGTACAGTGATAATAAATTCAGTGGGTTACACACCACCTCTCTGCTCTCAGCACAAACTTTCTGATTATGCTTGTGGCTAACATTAACCCACAGTGACCATAAGCACTCTATTGCTTTTTATCAATGACCTATAACAACTCTTCACAGCTTGTGCTATAAGAATTTAACCTGCTAAATGAGAGTAAGGGCTTCCATGGCATGCCACCAGCAAAAACACCAGGATTTTAAGACTGCCACATGCCTGAAGTATACTATAAAATGTACAGAGAAGCAGGAATCCATTTCCACTCAACAAACTGCTGGTTTCCCTTAGTGTCCCTGTGGATGTGATTGCCAACTCACGCTTTGTGGGCAGCACGTTGTAAACAGCCAAAGAAAGCTGCTACTCCCTTGGTCAGGTGTTGCCAAGGGACAGCAAAGAACAGTGGTCGCACAGACTGCGTCACAGACGTGTGTCCTTGCCGGTAGGTGAGCAAAGGTTGGTTGGGAAACTCTACATTGCAGCATTACAAGAAACTTCTTAATAGACCAAACCTCCCTTGCAGCTCTCCAGGGCTTAAGAAGTTCAGCCACTGCTTGGTCTTCAGCACACTCCTGCTGCTGTCTAGGGATGTTGGGCAATTCCAGGCGATTTGTTTGTGTTACTGTTTTCTTTCTAAGGGTCATTGTCCAAAGGAATAAACTTGAGTGGAGCTTGAGGGTTCAAAAAGTTTCTTAGCTAGGCTGTCCCACTGCTATTTGTCCTGAAATGAACAAAAGTAGATAACATCCAAGTAGATAACTTGGATTCTGCAAGTTGAACTGCTGCCCTGCTCCTGGGCAGAGAGGTCTAGAGTTCTCATCTTTGATGTCACTTGCAGTTAATGAATTTGCTGGCAAGACTGTTAGCGAATCACTGTGTGCTAAAGCATTCTGCACCTAATGACTCTCATTAGTGTGTAGTTCAAAAAGTCTTTTAGAAAGGGCTTTGCAGAAAGGAGCACTTCTAGGAAGTAAAGAAAATAAAGTAATTTAAGATTTTGTTAGATACTGAACCATCTCCATCTTTGATTTTATACTGTGGTAGTCCAGAGAGTTTGTCCTCAGTTACACTGGCAGGTTTTTCATTCTTTTGAGGTTTCATGATTTCTTGGATTATGTTTCTTACAAATACCTGGCTCTTATGGTTTAAACCTAAAGTACTGAGTATCATATCTGGACCTTAAAGTCTGTCCTTCTTCAAAAGTTGCTTTTCCCTAAAGTTATCTGAAAAATTGTGAGAGGCCAGTCCATCCAGTTCCACCCCAGCTGAGACATACCAGGAGAGGTTGCCAGATAGGCAGGCCTCTTGCCAAACCAAAGAAAAAGAAAATGGTACTCTGGTTCACTTCTTTTGCTCCGCACTCCACAAGGCGTACAATTACAAAGCTCAACAACAACATTTTGAAGGAAATAATTCTTGCTATTTCTACTCAACAAACAAGTGTGACAGAAATCTGCTGTTGAACAAGATCCGTCGACTAGCTGGTGGAGAGTAGGAGTATTAAGACACTTTGAATTAGACAAAATGTAGAGATACTGTGGAATTCATGATGATTTAATTCACATGAATTTGTCACAACACTTACACACCCTCTTTCTTCATTTTGTGTCCTGCAGAAATACCAGCTCACATCCTTGCAGTCCATTCATTTAAATTCAATTTAATTTTTTGGAAAGGCAATTTCCTCTGAAGCCTTTAGTAATGTGGCTATTAGAATAGAGAAATTTAACTATGTGGTGTAAGCACACACCTTCTGCATCTAATACTTAGGCCATTGCAATTGGGTGCATTACATGACAAGATGTCAGGTTTCCTGATGAGAGATGGTGGCCAGGATGCTGAAAAGAATGAACATTCCCTTGGAACAGGTTCAGGAATCTGATTTAACTACAGGGCAGGCACCTAAACTAGTGCCTGCTCAAATTGATGGATGAATTAACCAGTARATCCTGAAACTGTAATTTCTCATTTGTCTTTGGATTCTGAAAACCTTATATTTGAAGCTTTTTGAATGTTAATGCATCGCAGAGCATGAGTACTTAGCCTTGGAAAAGACTGCTGATGGGATACTTCCGTCCTTCACTCAGTGTGGGCTCATCTCCAAGTCATGGACTACGTCACCATCTTTGGGATCCAGCGTCTCAGTGCCATTCAACATTTAGCAACTCTGTCAAAAGCCAAACAGAGGGCTGGGAACCAGTTTTCTCAAGGGAAAAATGTCCTTTCATTGTTGGGCTTTCTCTGTGCCTGGGCATATTATATTTCACTATTAATCCTGACACAGACCTCATACTCAAAACATGTCTAAATAAAGCCCTTATAATAAATCAGGATTTATTATTCTAATCTCATTTAGGTCATAGAGTGGCGTACAACAGTACAAATGTAGGGCCTTAACCCATAATCCTTAAGGCAGCCAAAGCTTCCATTGGCTTCAAATAAAGTAATGCGTATGCATCAAGGGCAGGAACTCACACAAACTAATCAGAGTAGCAAGTAGCTTTAAAGCAAGAAAACTGTGGTTTCATAATTTCAGCCAATACTTGACCAAAAGAAAATTTTCTAGAAGAGTTAAATATGCTACTCAGTGAATAGAAGATGGAAAGAGACAGATTCTGTGAAACAGAAGCGTCAGAACATCAGTGCCTTTATTTCATTTTGGAGTTTTGTCTCTATTAGGGTCATTATACATAGATTTCAGGCTCTCCTGCAGACTTCCCCATTGCACAACATGCAATAGGAGCAGACTTAACCTTGGAGATGCAGTCTGCATTCCAGACTGGTAAGAAAGTCTTGAACATCCCGAAATTTCTGTCCGTGCTGCACGTTCCTTGGAGTTTAAAACAAGACTCAGCAATCTGTAGATCTAAGATTAAAAAGCACTGAAAAGGATTTGTTGCTTTTCACTGTTTAAATCGTTCTTTGCAGCCTTCTGCTTCCTGGATGCCTCCATAACCCAGAAGGATACTTTACATCCATGTTAGCTCAAGTAGAATATATTCTCTCCTTTGCTAGCCTTCTCTGCTTTCTTTGACTTAGGGTTTACCCCCTTCTTTGCACCCCTCCCCACCCACCACTGGAAAAACCCATCAAAGAGGAACTAAAACAGTTCGGTATTTCCCTTCAGTGGGGATTCCCTTAGATATATCAGTCAGCTGGGTATGAGCTGACTGGAAAAGAGGTGGACTAGATGTGGACTGACAACAGAGGGAGGTGGATTTGAGTGCTAAAGATCACTTGGCCCAGCGTCTGGGGTTTCTTATCATCTATGACACATCCTGGCAGGGAATCTGTCTTCTCTTCACAAGAAACTTCATGAGTAAAGAATAAAAGAATAAATAGGGATGATTTTAGCCACATGCAGTAAAGGGAGTTAATTCATTTTCTTCCCTTCGGTTCTGATACTTAGACAATCCAAAGCATCTGGCTCACAGCTAATAAAGCCCCACATGTTAGAAATCATCTGCTTCAGCCCTGATTATCTGCTCGTTCAAGCAGCTGAAGAATTCAGCGGTGGAAGCAAGAAGTCCTGAATCTTGCTGAATCCAGGTTAATGCCTGGAGAGGGTTTTTAACTCCAGTATCCTAATTCTACTCCAGTTGGTGCCGACATGCATACTAGCTCAGAGGACTGTGCAATGTTAGGCAGTGGGCTCACAGATGGTCTGAGCAGTTTGATGTTTCCTCACTTTCCTAAACCGCATTTGGCAAGGCTGCCCTCTGAATGGCCACTGCAGAAACTTTTCAGCTGTAGGGCTGTCCTTGGAGTAGTGATGAAGACATTTTTGTTGGTGAGGGGCCTACAGAACTCCAGTCTGGCCTTTCTAGGATATAAAAATGGGATGGTAAGGGGTAGCCAGTGTGGCTGGAAGCAAAGGATTGTGTCTGGGACTGTGAGGTGATGAAGGTGTGCAGAGGAACAGCGGATTCCTGAGCTATGTGTCAAATCTACGACTCAGGGATGAATTCCCACATGAGGCTTCTTTGATCATTAGTGAATCTGTACTTAAGACACCTGGAAAGACCTGAGAGACAAATATAACTCCTGGGCTAAAACCAAATAGTAAACAAACCTTTACAGCAAATTTGCATTCAACATTTAACACACAAGATTCAGCCAACACCACCCTTCCTTGCCCTAGATGTATCATTGCTATGTTGTATCCTGTATTTGTGTGTGTATTTGTGCTGTTTCTTTCCTGCTGCCATATGACTTGTACAAGCTGTTAGCCTACCGCTGTGGGTGAAGGACTCTGGTAGCTCCTCCAGGTTCAAGTAGAGGAACGGGAGAGAGCTGGCACCTTACCTGGCGGGGCAGAAGGGTGTCATCTACAGCCCCCGGGCTGAGCTGTGCCCTCACCCCCTCCGAGGTGCCTCTCCAGCAGCAGAAAGGAGGCAAAGACAGTCTGGGACCCCTCGCCTCGAGCCACCGGCCCTCCACCCCTGTCCACCTACAGCAAGGGACAGGTAGGGCTCATCATAGCCTCCCCCAGCCGCCCTGCTCCGGGACTGGCCTCGACCCGACACCCGGCGCAGGGCCATGAGGGAGGGGGGAGGTGGGGGCACGAAGGCAGCCCCGGTCCCTGAGGAGAACGAGGAGGGGTGAGAGGGAGCGGGACGCGGGTTCTGCGCCGACCTTCCCCTCAAACAAGGCGGGCAGAGGGTCAGCGCYATCCCGGCCCGCCCCCCTCATGCCGGCCCGGCCGCGCCGCAGCTGCCCCGGCCCGGCGCTGTCTCTTCGGCACCACCGCGCCCCCTAATGGCGCGGCGGCGTGGCCGGGGCGCCGGCCGGGACCGGCTGGAACCGGCAGCCGGCGGCGGGTGCGTGGCGGCGGGCGGGCTGCGGCGGCGGCGCGGGCCCGCCGGGGTAGTTGGGTTTGGCTGCCGGCTTGCCGCTCTGCAAACGTAGCCGCTTCGTATGCAGTAGGCTGGGCACGGCTCTGTGAGAAGAAAATGAGAAATGGGAAAGGTTTTACCAGCTGCTTGCTGATGGGTTTAAATTCTGTTGGAGTGGGGTCTTTTGGTTTGGGGTTTTTTTTTTTTTTTTTTTTTTTTTTTTTTATTATTATTTTTAAGGCTCGCAGGGCCAGCGCAACAACTTCCACTTACAAACTTCAGGGCAGAAGCGGAGCTGGGCTGGGTGCCGGCGGCGGCGCAGCAGACGCGGTGCCAGGCCCGGCCGGTCCCCCGGGGGGCGAGGGTCGGTGCCGCGCGGTTACCTCAGCGCGTGCTGCCGTGCCGTGTGCTCCGAGCCCGGAGGGTACGAGGGATCTAACCCATGTGCTGCGGGTCGTTTACTTTATTATTTGTTAAGGCTCCCACGCGTGTATAAACAGCATTCAGAGTTATATAGGAGCCAGGGGGCTAGGCAGGCAATTGAGTCCTGCCTGCTGATGGCCTGACAAGGACACATTGAGAAGAGGTCGCAGCTGCTTGCTTTCTCGTCCAGCTCTCTGTGTCCGGAGGGCATCTGCTTTTCTGTAATGCCTGCCTGTGAAGATGCCTGTTTTCTGCATAAAACTCTCCTGGAGGAGAAACAGAAGTTGTTACATAGTTCATGTCCTTCAACCAGCTGCATTTAGCCAGGCGGTTTCCTGTCCCGACCAGCAGCTTTTCCGGATTTACCCCTCTTGCAAAGCAGTAATCAGCATCGTCCCGCTCTTTGTTCTGATTGCTTCTGCAGGATTTTATTTGTTCATGATCTGTGGCTCAGTGGCGGAAATCAGCTGAGCTGTATCTCCTCCTCCTTAACATCACTAAAACCCATTTATGTGAAAAATAAAGTTAACAGTAGCTGGCTTAACAAAATACTGGTTTTATTGGGGGAAAAGTGCCAAGAATATATTGTATGTTTGTAAATGGAACTGCTTTTGCTTCTAACATAGTAAAATAAAAGATGATAATTTCATGAATTTAATAATCGTGCCAACTATTTATGTTTCTTTATACCATGACAGAACATTAAAATCATTAGACTTCAAATGGCCCAGCTGAGTAAATTGCCCTAGTGGATGGAGCAGAGCAGAGAACTGTAAAACTGTGAAAAAAGAGGAAAGGAGAAAGTTTGAAGAAACAGAGCTGAAGATGTTATTACAGGAACTACATTAAAGAGAAACTGCTTGGAGAAAGTAAGTACTATGCAGATCTCTTAACCTTTGAGGGATTTTTGTAAAATTCTCACAAGCAAGTTGTTTGATGATATATATCATMATGTGGATAGCAAAAACTTTGTCTTTCTCATTTCTTTTCATAAATCTGTGTCTATGTAAGTTTATTATATTAAATAAGCATCTTAGCTACAATTATAATTCCTTAATAATAATATTTGATAATACATTTGTAATAAATCATAATTATAAAAAATAGAAACATGTTATGTAGCTATATCAATATTATACATTAATATATTGTTAAATATCAATATAATTTAAATTACTACTAGATAATAAATTATAATGTATAATTATTAAGTAATAAGATATTAACTATTTGAAGATTAGGAAATGGTCAAATTAAGGTTGTCAGTGCAAGTTTTGTTTGAACTCCTTYGCAAGTGCTTTTTGATGTTACCTTTAGTGATTGTTTTTCCCTCAGGATCCTTGTTTCATTCAGAGGACAGAGTGATAGTGCAACAAGTGTTCTAGGAGGAAACAGAGTCATAAGGAAGTGATACGGTTGTTTGTAGGGTGTAAGATATATGCGAATTGGGGTTTGGTAAAATAAGGGTTTGAGTAAGGGCATATTAGGTCTTTGTAACTACAGGATGATGAGAGCCGAGGAGCTTTGCAGAGAGGACAGGGTAGAAACTGTCCAGTGCTACATGCTGTGAAAGGAAAAAGGATAGACTGATTTAACAGCTGGGATGGAGGGCAGGGAGTATGTATTTATCCTGGACATACTTCTATCACCTCCAGCTGTGCTGGCTGTAGTKTATTTTGGAGCAAAATCCAGTATAATATGATGGCAGGTTTCCAGTCCTCTTATAGAACAGACAACATTGCAGTAAAAGGACTTAAATCATTTTTGCTATTAAAATGTTTTAAGAGGTGTGTTCCTGTGTGCAGCTGTATTTGCTTCGTCTTAACTATGCCATTGCAGAGAATGTTTAATCAGAAACTGCTGTCTTTTGTTTTGGCCCAAAGTTTCTAAAAAATTAATGAATGTCTAAATCTCAGCTAGGCAAAGGTGGTACAGCGACTTGATTAATGAATAGGAAAAAAAATACAGAATTTCAAACTACCTTAATGAAAGCAACTGAGCAGGTGAATTTGAGTCTGATTAATCAGTATGAAATGTTTTGAGATCTGCGTAACCTAATTTGTCGGTTTAAAGGTGAGAGACGTACTAAAGAGACCTCAGTCAGTGGCATCAATGACAAAGCTAAAATTAAAAGTGATTTTAACTAATTGACAATGCTTGTTGGGATTGTCATATGTTGGGACTGCTTGTCCCAATTGTTTCTCAGGTAAGTGACATCAGGTCCATTACATATGTCTGCTAAGTATTATTTTTTTTTGAGAATACAAATTGTAGAGAACCACACGTATAAAATGGTAGTCTTACGAGGTCTACAGTGCTAGGCCATTTATTGCATCTTGCTAAAAGTGTGTCCTGTGTTCAAAGACATGGCAAAAGAGTATAAAGATATATAAAGATATGAAGAAGAAACAATTTCCAGGACTGTATCTTCAACGGTAGGATGTACAAGCCTCTGTCTGTATCTTCAGACAGCTTTGATTATAATTTAGTTTGGATCTTATCAAATCTATTCTAATGCCTACCTATTTTATTGTGTTTATGTCTATCGATAATTTTTAATTAAAAGAAGCAAAATAGTTATGTCAGAGAAAGTTTGCAATAAAAAAAGACAGCGTGATCTGGTAGTCAGGAGTCAGTTGGGGGGTCAGTTTCCCCCATAGAGCTCTATAAAAATGAGTTGCACAAGAAAAAATCAGTCTTCCAAATGTTTTCATTGAGACACACTAAATGTAAATAATTTTCATTTGTTCAGTTTGCAGCACTTTGTAAAAAGAAAGTGATTTTTATGAAAAAAATGTGAAAACATGGAAGCTAATTATTTGCACAGTATATCCTCTTTATAAAAGCCTTATAGTGGTATATCAAAAGTGAATAACAGTGGTATATAAAAAGTGAATGTAATGTTAGAAGAAATGAAGTATATTTTGGAAAAAAAAAATCTTTTCATTAAGAAGTAAAACAACTACAACCCTTCTGTGCTTTCTATTGAAAACACAGTGACTGACAGACCCTGGAAAATTCTCAGCCTTTTTTAATTCATTGTAAAATGCAGAGATTAATGAGGAGAAGATACAAATGTCTCTATCACATTTTGTAATAGCTACCTGTGTATGCAAAGCAGTTAAAAATCCTGAAAACTCAGCAGTAACAAATTCCATCCTTTCAGGGGGATTCCACAGTCTGAGTGAGTGTGTTAACTTTCATTATATATTTTTTGCTTTTGTTATCTTCAACCACATTTGTCATAATTTTTTACATTTAAGCAATTCTATGAGGAATTTTTTTTGTTCACTTTGATAATACAAAATCTGAACATTTCTAAATTCCGTAAGAACCTGCGTGCTGCCAGATTGTTAGAAAGAAGCTTAAGCATCACCAGAATTGGAATAGGTAAATTTACTAACAGTGCCACCACTTGTCTTTTTGGACAGAGACACATAATGTTGATTTTATCCCCCAGCTCAGGGCTGTATTTCTGGCTTGGAAACTACGACTGCTTTCTTAGTAGAAGTCATTGTATATGCTGATTTCACTCAAGTTTGTATAATATACTGGCTGAAGATCTAATCCGATGTGAATTCTTACATATGGTCAGGGTGTCCAGGAATTTGTGGTAAGAATTAACCTAGTCACTGCATRTGTACTCTGTGTCTATCCACTCACATGATGTTGGAGAACATATTTCAAATGCAGTGTATCCATTTAAATTCCACATATCCAAATTCCATGTAGTTACAGTAAGCAAATGTGATGGCTATACATTATCTTTCCCAGTTTCAGTCCAGGTATTTTTGGTTATGTAATTGGTAAGAGTAATCAGAATCAAATATACATATCAGCCAGCTCTTGGAATCACTGCTACTCTGCAGGAGCAGCCACTAAAATAAAAATAAACTGTATTAACCTGCATGAATGCACATATTCTACAAAGAAAGACAAAATCTCCCCAAAAATATATATATAATCAGATCATGAACTAGTTTAGGTAGACCATTATTTTCAGTATAGGACCTTTGCTTGCCTTTCCCCTTCTCGCAAGCATCCTCTGTGAAAGACAAATGCCTTTATTTCTAAAAGATGCTCAGACTGTGGAGTGAGATGTGTCAAAGAAGAACTTAGTTGTAAGGATGTGAAAAGATATAACTATCTTTTTCCAAACTTGGGAACATACATAGGCTTGGGTAGGTATTTACTATTACACAGCTCTTCCAAGAATACACAGAGCAGCGAAGGTTTCCTAATCTGTTTTTTCCATATCTGCATGTGTTTTTATTATTGGATACCTTGATATGGCTAAAGATTTTCTATAACTACACAAAATAAAGATTTTTAGATCAATAATTTACAGGTGATTTTCAAAGAAAAAAACAAGTTGAAACGTGCTGAATGTGCTTAATCACAGAGAGTCACTATTTACTTCTTCTGGATCAAATGAAAGACTTTTTTTTGCAAGCTGTCATGCACACAGACACCCTGTCTTCCTCATGTGCAGTGGCTTACATTGTGCTTTTTTTTGTTTGAATTTTGCACGTATCCAATGGCCAGAAATCTTGGAGGAAAAAAGATGATTATGATAATACCCAATTTAATTTTTCATTACAAGCTCCCAAATAAGGTTGGTGCTAATTAACTAAATAATAACTAATAAACAATAACTAAAGTGTCTGGGAAATATATCTTTTCATATATGGTAACATAATTTATGAATCTTATTATTAACACTAAAATTAAGTGCTCTTTCTGTGCACAAGCTTTAAAGTCACTGCCCCAGCTTTTAAGATATGTATGTGTATAGTGACTGGAGGCAGCTGGAGGCCACTGACAGAGAACATGACCTATTAGTATATTTAGTAAAAAGGTGTATTTCTATAGATTTAACACAACAGATGTAGCAGCAGCTCCCATCAGCCCCTTTACTGCAGGTGCCTTCATGGCAGGGGCCAGCGGAGGGTGCTGTTGTTACTTTTCTGTACCAGAGCACGGTGAAAAAAAAATGAGTAGCGTTGTACTGGGAGAAGTYCAGTGTGCCAGCGTGGGGTCCTGCGGTTCCCCTCCCAGCCTGGCCTGTGCAAACTGCCACCCACCACAGCCTCGAAAATCTGCGAAGTAGCTAATAATGGTTGACAGTGAGCACCGTCTCCAGTCGGAAAGACAGGGTGTGTTAGCTACAGTGCCACGGGGAGAGCTGGGGGAGCAGGAAGGGAACAGCTTTCTTTGAGAAAGRGTCTGCAGCAAAGTGCTGCAAAAAGCTGTGTGATAGGAGTCAGTTTTTTGTCTCACTTTCCGTGTGTAAGGCTCGACACATTGGCAGGCAAGAGGTTCTCATAAGTCACTGGACTCAGTCTGTCATACTAGGTGTTTGAGTTTGGCTGAGCTCTGTTTCTATTTTGAAACATTATCTCTGTGGAGCTGCACAACAGGGGTTTACCTCCTTTAGCAGAAGATTTGACTGCATAGGTACATCCTTCGTGGTGAGCTTTTGCTTCCCGTGTGATATTGTAGCTTCTTGCCTGTTCTCAAGCAATCCTGATGCCAACTTTGAAAAGTCACCTTTTAGAGGTTGCAAGGTATGCAGTATTAAAAGTATCACAGTTTGTAGCCCATGCATGTTGAATAGCATATGGTTGGATCTTTGCTGGTTAACTTCACAGGTATGGGACCTCTGACAGGGGAAAACCTGCTGGAGCCCTCAGCTTCTGCTTCGTTCTATTTGCAGTTTGCCAGATATCCTAAAGAGAAAGCCTGCAACGCCAAGAAGTCTTTTAACACTCACTGAATAGTGTCTGAAAACAGAAATAAACTATTAAAAATAGGAAGCAGGAGTCAATCTCAACAAGAAATAACTTCTAAATACACAGTTTAAKCCTCTTAGTGCCTCCTGTATGCTGCTCTGTCTTTTTGGTTGGTGCTAACTTCACCCAGTTTTTTGATCTTTGGACCAGTACCAGTGCCTTTCTTGTGCCTAGTGAGTCAGGCGTGCCTATTCCTTTCCTTTCTCTAAGCATCCTTCCTTATTACTGAGTGGCAGTATTTCTCCTTTATTTAAACACAGCAGGCACTCATTTAGAGAATTCACTCATCTTAGCTGAGCATTGCTGAAGATAAGAGAGATCTTCAGTCAAAGAAGAGATCAKGTTTTTTTATGCAGGGTGCCAAGACCAGCAGGATCATCAGACCTTGGGTTTYATTTGGTAGGGCTGGGAATATATGCATGGTTAGGCAGCAGTCCACCTCTTGCTTCTTTGCCTGTGGAATTGGATAGGCCAAGTTGTTCTCTTCTGGTTGCCGTTACTATGTGATCACCTCCCTTAAAGTGAATGGGACAATTCGCCTGCACAAATGCTGGCAATGTCAGGGCTTATGTTTGTATCCTCTGACTAAAAAGACTCAGATTCTCTTTCTCTTTCCCACCACCCTTCTCTCATCTGACTCCTTTTTGAAATCCAGTTTTTCCCCTCTCTAGTTTATTCCTTCTCAATTGAAAAAAGACATCYTCACAGTATGGAGTGAGGTTACTGAGGCCAGTGGAAGTCCAGCAGGCTTCCTCTTCTCAGTTCTGGGTCTGGCTCCACCACAGCCAGGAGCAGCTGAAAGCAGCTGCTTCAGATGCTGGGACAGTAACTGAGTTGTTACTCTGCTGAAGCAACACAAGCAACAAATGTTTGTATCTGGTATTGAGAGGGATAAAGGGTGTTCAGTGAAGACAGGCTCTCTGGAGATGACGAAAGTCTTGTCCTTAGGCAAGGCTGAGCAATCTGGGGGGATTTCTGTTTAAGCCAGTCTGAAAAGCCTGAGAAAACTGTAGTACACTGTAGGGAATGCTCAGAAATTGTAGAAACTAGAAAACGTTATCAGTTAGTGGCAGTGAAATAATAAGGGTAATGTACTTGTAAGTTCTTCTGTATGTATAATATATATGATGCTAAATATAAGCCCCAAGGTTGCAAATGCTCAGGCAGAAAYGTTCCCAAGTTTTGGAGAACGCTTAGATGCATGAAACATGCAGGGCATGCTGATGAATATGTGGAAAGGAGCTTCGGCAAACAAGAAAATTAAGTTAGTCTTAGTCATAGTTTGCCATGTAAAATGAACGTGATGCTGTGGAAACTTTAAAGGTAAGGTGGTGTTCAGGCAAGAATCATTCCAAGCAGAAGTTCCTCTCTAACTGTCCTATCTTTGTACTTTGCTGTCTTTGGATAGAGGGTTATTTGAAAAATACTGCACGGTCAGGGGTGATTCGCTGCTGCTGTTGTGTTAAATCAGTCTGTTTGTTTTACTTTACTCTGAAGCATACATCCTGTTTTCAAAGTGATGGCACAATTTATAGAGATCAGAAACAGCTTGCAGATATTTAAGACCAACCTTTTAATTCCTCCACCACACAGAATGGAAACTTTTGCAACAAAGTTTTGTATAATTCTCTGCTTATTGAATTGTAATTTGTCAGTCATATGCCCCACTCAATAAGGCTGGATTTGGCAGCCAGCAACAGAATTCTTTGTTACATATTCACCTTAAAAAACTGACTCTTAATTTTTCCTTGTGATTGTTTTATTCATTTCTGCCATGTGGTAGCCCCCTGAATATCTGAAGTGGGTGAGCTTTCCTGAGGCTTGTGAGCATTAAGAACAGCTACACAGCTTCACACTCTGGATACCCACAGGAACAGTTATTAGTTGAAACTGGCATTTGTGTCGGGAAGAAACATGATCTGCTCCACTTCAGAAAGCTCCTTCTGTTGTCAGGAAATCTCCACTGAGTTTCCTGTGTGTCTTCTGATTTGCCAGGTGGACAAGCTACATTTCTTTGGTGCCTTAATTTTTATATTTGTGAAGTTGAATAATAATAAATGTTTCTTAACTCACCGGGAAAGGTTTTGAGATTTGACAGAGTAGTAATGGAAAGTGCTGTTGAGACTATTATACTGTGATTGCTGTATGAAAATCTGCTTTATGCTTTAGCACTGCTTCAGGGAATAAGCTGCAGAAAATAATTAAATTTTGGATGAGGCAAAGTCCTGTGCTGAGTGCTTAAATAACTGAATTGTATTTACTAATATGGAAGAAGCAGAGGGCAGCAGATTTCCCTCAGGAAGAACACAATGTTCTCGTTTGTTCAAATGCTGTGGCTCATTCTTCAGAAGTTAGATTCCCTCCTCAGATGATAAAAATGTAAATATCAGTATATGCACAAAAATCAATCATTTTGTTGAAACTTAGGTCCAATGTAATACACATTTTCCCCCATTGTTTGTTTTCAATATTTGCATCTCCAAATATTTTCAGACTATATAAGCTGTGTACGCATGGTGAATAGGGGTTTCTAAATGGCAATTTCATATTGTATTTAATGGCTCTAAAGATGGATGGGATTGCTGGATCAGATCATTGTTTTAAGGGACAAATGCATTAAATACATAAAATGCATAAATAAGAAYTACTATATTTCAAGAAACAAAATAGACAATTAAGGACCAAATTTAGATGGTCTTATTTTGGGTAATACTTCTTCTTTCTTAAGTCATTTCCTTAAGTTTAGTGGCCTTACTTGTAAATAAGAATAACCCATGCTGGCAGAACTGTGCTTTGAAAGATCTGTGCTGCTGGAAAACATTCAGATGTTTTTCATGCAGGAAGTGTGAGAGAATCATAAAAGATTTGCAATTAAAGGAAAACAGACGTGAGTTTCTCTGAGAAAGAACTCAAGGAATGAGAACTGGTCAATGAGCCATAAAGTGGGTCAGCCCTAAGATCCCAAAAGGTTAATAAAAAGCCTCTTCTGGAAGAAGACAAGGAAGGAAACTAGGAAGAACACAACCAGTACAGAGTTAAAGGCCCTTGCGGGGGAAAGGTAAAGGAGGAGGATGTTAACAGTGGGTTCAGAGAGCTGGAGGGAGAGGAGGCATGACAAGAAAGATCATTTAGGTAGAAGTCCAATAGTGACTGCAGAGCAGGAACAAATAATTACTTGAAAAGGGTTTTGGTAACCTTTCCTTTGCAAGTGTAACTTTTTCAATGGTAACAGTTTTGCTATCTCTCCCCCTTGAAAAACTTACAAATATGCCTCTCACTGCAGATATAYAGGTACATCTGTATTGCTAAATGAGAGAGGGCCAGGGATCTCTCTCATGTACTGGGCCCCTGAATATCTAAACTGCTTAAGTGTTAGCTGATTTCCTTCCTGCTCCAAACAGCTCTTTCCGAGACAAAGCACAGGAGCAGTCTGGGGACAGTTTGGTCCAAGGGCCATGCTCAAAAGCCAGTCACAAGCCAGGACCAGACTTCGTTCTTGGCCTTATCTAATCTTCCAAAGCTAGCCCAAAGGCTTTGCGACTTCAAATACCTGTACATACCCTCGTGTCACAGGCTGTGGTACGTGACATTACCCTTAGTCTTGTGCTGTAACTAAACCACTGCTGGACTGCGTAACAGTTCACTTTATTTCAGACACTGTGAACTGGGGGGAAGACAAAAAAAAWTGTGTCCTAGGGCTACAGTAACCCAGCAGAGATCATGGGCTAAATGCTATGTAGTGTGGACACAGCCAGTGAGTTCTAGGGGTTAGCAGTTTGGACGCAATCCAGTCCTTGCTACTTGGCCTCAGGGATCTCACCCTCTCCCTCTTTTAATTGGGAGTGTAGACTACACACAGGGTTTGTTCTCAGCAGCGTCTTGTAGAAAAAAAGAGAGTTCCTGCTTTTCTTGCTCCTACCCTGTCACTTCTCCAATGAATAAGTTATTGCATCAATCCCAGTGTTTGCAAATAATGCCTCTTTTTCCCAAGGGCAACATGATTGTTTCTGTGCAGAGTTGCTGTAGTGCAGGTCCTCATGTTTTATTGTTGCTCTGTGACAAAACTGCAGTGTTTCATCCTAGGCTAAAACACTAAACTGTGTTTGGGAAGAAACGAGTGGGCCACTGTTTATATTAGTCTGCAGATTCCAAGTGAAGTGAACAGCAATATAAGTCCTTGGGTCAGGAAGAATAAATAGCTGTAATTCACAGAATTACTCCTGGTTTTTTGGATCTGGACTGTTTCAGGCCAGGGGAAAGTTCACAGTCTTTACAGAGTTTTTAAAAAAGAAGGAGAGAAAAATCTTCTTTCAGCATTGTAGATGCATGGTGTGTTACAGCCAATTGTATGCATTATGTTCAACTAATTTTAAACATAATTTATCTCCAAGCACACAAATTAGGCCTTCAGATTAAAGATGTACAGTRGGTTCTTGAACTTATGCATGTCTAATCTAAGAATAAATGATTATATTTATAGCACCTCATAGCTACAATTTCAACTCAAGGTAATAGAAATCTTATGAAGAAGAAAAAGAAAAAGAAATTTAAAAAACGGTGAAAGTACTGAATTGTTACCCACCAGTTTTTACTAGCATTTTGTGTGGAATGATCAGCAGAATTGTCACTCCAAAATTTTGCCTGATGACAATGTTCTTGGAGTCTAAGGTTATGATTCAGCCATCCTCAGGCAAGCTTTTGAGAAGAAATATTTTAGCCCTTGAGCACACACTTACCCCCACTCAGCAAATTATCTTAAGCTCACAAATAAATTTCAGTAACTTGTAGGAAACTTTGTGCGCTGAGTGGATTCCTGAAGGCAGAAAGCCTTTGGTGTAGCTAACTTTGAACAGTTGACCAGGAGAGGTCAGGAAACACATCATCTTTTTTTGGATGGTGGAATTTTCTTTCTTAGTAGGCCTTGTCCAACAAAGAAGATGTTTACAAGCAATCTCATTAAAGGAAATATTAATAACTAGTGTTCAATCTGGCCAAGTATGGACTTATATAGGGAACTTTGTTCTCCCTCTATGCAGGGCTTTCACAACTATCTCTACATGTAAAGATGAACCACAGTCTAATTTTGAGACCATACAGTTAATAAGAATAGGTGTTATATTTATTAAATATTTCTTCCCTTATCCAGTGCTGTTGTAAAAACCAGTAATTAAAATTGTTGACCCTAGCTGCACCACAGCATCATCTACCCTGAATGAAAATCAGTTTCTCTGTTTTACTCATAGCTGCTCAAGGTAATGATATAGTTTGCTGGGTGAATTTCACTAGTTAGGCAATGGATTCCACTTTAGAAAATCAGTTTCAGAAATAAGTCTTTTTCCTTGTAAAAGAGATCATCCAGTCACKATGAGGGGAAATGAGTTAAGTGTCTTCTCTAAATTGTCATGATTATTTAGACTCATCTGAGAAATCATGTACTCTTTTTCTAAATGACAATTGCTGCAAGTTGTATTATTCTAGCAGGCAGAGAATCTAGGCAGGGCCAGGTACCATGAGGCACAAGGAGCAGATGTGAGGTAGTAGCTTGGCTGTCACAGAAGAGACTATGCCAATATTTYAGACTTTATTAGCCCTTTTGAATGTTTGTAGAAAAGTTGAGGCTGAGCTTCTGTCATAATCGTTTGTTATCCAATTTCTAGCCACCACTAGCATCAGACCAGTGCTTGGCCTCTTTTCTTACTGATTGTTGTCTAGAAGCTTTGCTGCTGGGACTCAATGCGACATCTTTTTTGTGTGTTCCGTGTACAACTGAAATTCACAGTCATTGCAGTCAAAGTCTGGATCCCAAGTAAAACAGAATACAAAATTTAGCAATGCTTTTGGTTTGGGTGCACATTCAGTCTGAAGTGATGATTTAACTTGAGGTGCATTAAATACCATCTYGTCACTATACTACAAGATGTATTTTCCCTGCGTCTATTTTCTATGTTCTGAAATCTGACACAGTAAGATATCAGTGGGTCAGAGTAGTTACTTCTTTAGTCTCGGAGTAGATAGGAGGTAAAGGATACCTTTTCCACATCTGTCTTCCTGTCCCATTCAAATTGCTTTTCCACATGCCATTCCCATTGTTTAAAAAACAATRTTCCTTCATATTGTAATTGTTTTTTTGCATATATGAGAAACTGGTCATACATTTTGTCTTCCTGTCTCCTGTGTGTTTTTTAAAACTCTGAAGCCAGTTATTATTGTCTGTTTGGAGTCTTTTGTTGCACAAAGCTAAAACTTTTAGATAGTAACAAAACAATAAGACTTGGAGTAGGTGTGGTAGTTGACTTGGAGTAGGTGTAGTAGTTAGTGCTGTGCTGAATATTTAAATAGAAGACTAATTGTATACCTTCTTGCCCTATTACAACTCTCTGTTACTACAGAGAAGTCCTAGTATTCTCACTGGATTAGAGACTCCATTCTTGAAGGACAACAAGCATTAGAATATAAGAAGGATATTTTCATAAAATATAAAAAAAGATAAAAAGTATCATATTTTTCATGGGGCTACATGACAGATGGGAGGATTGTAAGCTTGCTTTTTTTTATCTAGCCAGTTTCCCTGATGCTGATATTTCTCTGTTCCATTTTCCATCTCATTTTTCCTAAGTTATAAATTGGGATGAAGAAGAGTGTTCATGCTTCTGTATAACCATAACTTCACTGCATAAGTTCCTCCATGATAATTTTTTTCTGTCCCTTATTAATAYAGTTATCAGTTCTAATAATGAGACATAGGAAATAGATGAAATGTAAACAATCTCTCCTAGCACCAGACCTAGGAAGGGCCTGAGAGATACTGTTTCTCCCATGCTTCTTGCCCTGCTCTAGGCAGTTACTAATCTGTTACTGCTATGTACCATTATATCGCAGCAGTATCTCTCTTCTGTACTGACCAGGTCATTGACCCATTCTTGCCCAGCTGTTCTCCAGAACAGGATATGAGTTCCCAAGGAGCTTGTCCTTTTGTTGCCCTGTAAGATCTCTGCATGAGAGGAAAAGAAGGGATTCTACAATCTTCTGTACCCTGCACTAATGCAGAGGGTGAGATACAATATTGCCCTTCATGTGCATCTCTTCTCAGGAGCATCTAACAGAGCTTCAAAATTAGTCTCTTTCTGTAGAGAGTTCTGCTGCAAAATACAGGTTTTTTTGAAGTTGTTCCTGAGTCTTGTGACCTCCATAGTGATGCAGGCTCATGTAGAGTTACAGAGGGAATCTCGTCATGTTCCACTCTAATGAACAATGAACATTAAGTTCCAAGACAGAGTGGTTTAAATTTATGATGCTCACTCCATGATCTTCCTGCAAGCCTTGCCTTTGCTTGTGACCCTCTGATTCCCATGACCTTGTCTCTCTGAAAAATGTTTCTTCTCAGCAGACCTCAGTCCTATTCTTTCCTGTCATTATCCCAAATGCTCAGTTCTCTCCAGTTTATTACCATATGGTTACTCTGTCCTTTGATGATCCATCCACTAGAATGCTTTGTCATCTTTGGACAGCAGAAGATCATCATGAGGGGCCCAGGGCATTACTTTCCTTCCTCCAGTCATGCCAGCAAAGGGGACACTAACTCCCTTTTCTCTGTTAAAAGAACCTGGGGAGGAGCTTTAGAAGGTCAGGAGAGTCACAATATCTGCAATCCCGTTTTCTAAATCTCCTCACATGTAGGCAGTGGAAGTTTTCAAATATATGTACGTGTATACCTGTGAGCTATTTTAGTACTGTGTGAACATAGAAACTCAGGTCAAAATCTGTTGGGCTATCTCGTCCCATGACCAAATACAGAATTATTTCTTATGGTCTGTTGTTTACGTAATTTGACCAGCCTAGTGTTGGACTACTCAAAGCTTTCTGTCATTCTGCTTCCACTATGCCTAATGTATGATTTTTCTGAAATAGCCCCCAGGGCAAGGAAGCATTTTCTGATACTTGGTTTCATGGTTTCTTTTAGTTATTTTGATCTCCTAGTTATCTGTACTCCTCAAACTCACCCATATAATTCCTCTGTCTGTTTGGTAGTACTCTTCGGATATTTGAATTGAAGACACTCCATATCTTTGACAGAAGATGTTAAGCAAATCTCCTCCCTGTTACCATTTAGCAAAGTACACATGTTCTTTAACAATTCCTTATATGTCACTCGTTCTGGTCCTCTTTTTTATTGTTTCACTCTGAATTCTCTCCAATGGTGAATTTTCTGTGAGATCTCTGAATAGCATCTGGAAAAGCAGGGTCATTATATCCCTTTAGAAAATGTCACTTACCTCCTTGTAACAYGATAAAACCTGCTCATTTGTTGTACAGTATCTCAGTGGCTGCTCTGGGGATGCTGTTGCTTTGTAAACTGCTGTCATATCTGATTTATGATCCATTGAAAATGTGGTGTTCTTCCTGGCATTTACTAGCTATGTTCTGGAAGATTTTTCTCGATGGTGTGTTAGCTGGTAATACTCCAGTTTGCATCTGAATACATTTCTTCCCTTCTTAAACCTTGCTAAAGTCTTTTGCATTCTCCATTCTTGTTGGTGTTAGCAATTAATATCTCCCAATTAATTGCATTGTATGTAAGCATGCTTTTCCATCCCTTTTTCAGGTCATTATTGAAGATGCTAGAAAGGACAACTGAAAATATTTTTTTAGTCTTAGAATTAACAGTTCTCGTTACTCCTCACAGTGGGAGCTGCATACAAGGTAAACTTATTCAGCTACAACAGAAACATTGCAATCCTCTTAAGGTAAAAATGGACTAAACAATCACAATATACTGACAAATAGACAAAGGATTTACAGTAACATGGCTATTAGTCTGTGTTTTAAACATGCAGATGTAGATATTTAACTCTTCAGCCTTCAAATCAATTTCAAATTTACTACAGTGGGTTTCTGGCTTCCTCATTCTCCAAATTCTGGACATAATACTAGGAAATCATATGCATCTGACAGGAAAACATTACCCTCAGATTTTTCTTCTTCTTGTTGTGCTTATATCTTCCTCTCATTGAGGTTGACTTTCGTATTGAGGGAAAATGTGGCTATGGAAAACTTCAAGCCTAACAGAAATGGMATTTTTATGTTGTGAATGTGTATATGGGGTTCTGGAGGTGCTATGGGGTTTAATGTAGGCTTTCTCTTTGCTATGGAGCAGCATTGCACAAGCACATCTTGCCTTTAGGTTCTGCAGGTTTGCAAATAGGCTTATGCTGGAGAGGGGAGGTTGTAATGGGAGGATGATTTTGTGGTGAAGGCAGTTGGTAGTATTCCAGTGTACACATTTAATGTGGGTAAGAAGTTACAATTTGCTTAACTGCCTGTAGTTTAAGTATCCATTTGTCAAATGAGGAGAAAGATACCTCAGGTATCTTAGTGGATATGACTATGCTCAGATATGGTGGTCATCCAGCCAAGAGACTACTTCTGTAGCAGTGGTTAGCCAGATATCCCTGAATCCACCAGTGACTGTCTTACAGTCTCTGAAAATACTGAGGAAAGTTGCAGTACAGTGAGAACTGAATTGTGTGGAGAGAAGATTTGTCTTCTGCCCAGACCACCGCACTACTTTTCTCAGTGGCTGTTTTCACTGCAATATAGAAGTAAATTGTAAGTAGTTGCTAGTGATAATAATGGTGATTAGATATACAGATGTGTTTCTCCCTTTTAGGTAGGCATGGTTGTATCTCTACCCTAGAATGTCTTGTGCTCTTGCAATTCACCAAATGCAAAATTATGTTTTCTTACCAAAAAAATAAGCAGGTGTTTAAAGAAAAGTAAAAAGCTACATAAAAAGCATATGGGTAGCGTTTCAGCTGCCTTCCYTCAGGTGATTTTCTGCTATAAACGTTCTGGGAAATATCAGAGCATACACTTTACTGGACAAGATTTAATCCTTAAACACTGCTATCTTCACTTGGAAGCTTTAGGAAAAATATATGAAATCTTCAGTTGCTTCTGAGTGTTTCGTGGGAGCAGGACTAGGCTATAAAACAAGATGASTTAGTCATATCCCATCTTTCTTTTCTATTTCTCATATCATCAGTGAGTTTTCTTTTACAGATTTTTTTTTTTTAATTTTATTTTACAGTCAAATGCAGCTCTGACATTGATGGTGTTAATTTATGAAACACATTCCAGTGTATTTCTTCATTTCCCCCCGATAATAAGCACCTGGTGTCAAAGTTATTTCAGAAGACAGCAGAGGGATTCATRCTTTTGTTTCCCGTTGATTTTGGTGCTTTGTTTCAGCGCGTTAGCCGTTGGCATACTGGTGGAAGATGCTGCAGCTGCTGGAGTAACTTTGAGTCCGCGTTTCCCAAACGAACGCAGAAACCCCACCGGTCCTGGGAGAAAGCCGGAGCTTTCAAAGCGTCTGTCGGACGCCTACCACCGGCTTAGCTTCCCGAGTTCCCCACCCCGCAAGGGACACGGTCTGATCCCCAAAGCGGTTGAGCCTCACCCGAGAGGCCGCCCCCCGTCCCGGAGCTATCGCCGCTTTCCTCTCGCAGGCTCGGAGGCGGCGGGCGTAGCCCCGAGGCGGGAGCGAGCCCCCCTCGCTCTGCCCCCCGCGCCGGGCTGTGGGAGCGGGCCCCAGGGGGTCCCGGGCCCCAGGGGGTCCGGGGCGGCGGGCGGGGCCGTGCCGGGGCCGCCCCGGGGGGCGGTGGGTCCCGCCCGCCCCCTCGCCCCCCGCGCAGCCATTGGCCGCGGCGCTGCGCCCCCGCCCGCCGGCCCGGCCCGGCCCGGCTCGACCGCCCCCTCTGCCCGCGCTTATAGCGGCGGGAGGGGGCCGCCGCGCCGGGAGCCGGCGGGATGCGCGCCGCGCGGAGCTGCCCGCGCTGGGCRCTGCTGGCCCTGGCGCTGCCCCTGGCGCTGCCCGCCGAGCGGCTGTCGCTGCTGCCGCACGGCCAGGAGCGGGGCGACGCCGCGCTGGAGCCCGGGGACGACGCGCGCTCGGCGGCGCTGGAGCTGAGCACGGCGCTGCGCTTCTACGGCGCCGCCGTCCGCTCCCTCTACGTGAGTGTGGGGCCGGGAGGGCGCGGGGCCCCGCTCAGGCTGCCGGAGGGTCGGAGAGGCTGTTGGGGGCTCCCCGGGGGGCTCCCCGCCTCTTGCCGCGGTGCTGCCTGGCTTTGGGTTGGCGCGTGGTGCTGCTTGTTGGGTTTCACGTCGGTTGTGTGAGCGCCGTGGTCAGAGGCGGGTGCAAAGAGCTTAATTGTTCCAGTTGTGTTCAGCCAGGTATCAGGCCGTGTTAATTCCCTTCTCACGCTGTGGCTGTTGCTGATTCTTTGCGATGCACGCAGTCTGTGGAGGCAATGCAACAGGCAGTAGGAGGCTAAAGAGAATGTAATCGGTTATCCAGAGTGAACACCGTCCCCAGGCGTTTTCTGTGCTCCCCTATAGGGTGTATATCCACTTAAGAAACATCCTTGTCGTGGTCTGTGTTTTGTGTGCTTCAGCAAGACAAAGTCACAAAATTGAAACTATGAGTGTCTAGCCAGCAGCCTGACATGTCCAAAACTTGCACCTCCTAGCACTGAGAGTGCTGTTCTGCCCCTTCATGTCTTGGGCATTCTCAGATGTTCGTTGCTCAAGGGTCTCTYGGGTAGGGGAAATGCGCATCCTGAGCAACTGCAGGCCTTGGGCTGCAGACAGACCTCAGCCACGTGTGCATGCCTCGTAGCAGAATCTGCGTCCCAGAGTTGTGTGTGCATGTTTATAGCTAGTGGAGGACRTTTGGTGTATGAAGGTGGGATTGAAAACAGATTGTCTGAGCAGAGCTGCTCAAAAGTAGCCAGAAAAAAATGTTAAAAATGGCAGCATGTCTTCAGAACGCTGCAAGAGTACTGGCTGTTTTATCATTGCCTCTTTTCCCCTGAAGCCTCATCTAGGCTGGCAGTTGAAGATGCTAACTAATGTATTTAGAAAGGTCTTAGTAGGGAAGGCCTAGTGTGTTTAGTGTGTTAATCTGATCGAGTTAAAACCCACCCCCCTGCCCAGATAAACCAACATGCTTTAGCACCATGGGTCTCAGATACAACTTTGGGGACTAATCTACACAGAGACACTTGGGAAACACCTCCATGTGGCCGCAGTCATTCAAAATTTGATGTAGCTCCCATGAACTTGAGTCTGTTTTGTGGGTATTCACCRAAGAATTAGCATGTTTGCATTACACTGAATTATATTAGTGCTGCCACTTAAGTTGTGCTCTTTTTCATTGTCCACACTGCCCCTACCTAGATAGATCCTGAAATCCAAAATTTTGAGGGATTCAGGTTTTGCCTGTGTGGAAAAGGGTGTTGTTAACTGAGGTTGACAGTAAAGACATAGTAATTCACAAGTATCAAATGGAGTTCAGACTTCAGTTTGACCCTTAGTTCATTGTCTTGTCTTCCATACTCTAAGTTTGGTCACTGATTAGTCAACCCAAGTAAAAAATACACTTTTTGAAGCACAGACATATTCTTGAAAGATAGCGGGCTGTGTATTCGGTCACTGAGAAGCAAAGATAAGTAACGTGTCAGATAAGTGACAGAAAGGGGACAGAGTTTTCAAAGAGCAGTAAATTGGTTAATAACACTAGGTTTCTTTAGTTTAATGATCTTGTTACTTGCCCATGCCATAAAACAGGAACGATTCTAGTTAGKTTTTTTTCTGGAAGAATACCCATATAAAGGCTATTCCAGAATCACTTTTAGAGCTCTTGCAGCRTGATTACTCAGTACTAAGGATGGGCAATTTTAATATGGGCAGAGTCTGATAATGAATGGTATTTCAGTATCGGTCTACATAATATGCAAAGGCTTTTAACTTGCATTTAATCTGTCACAAGTATTACAAAACAGAAGCACAGTATGAACTGTATGGGAGTAGGGAAAGGAGAAGTATACTTGTTAAGGAAAGGTACTGAGCAGTCTTAAATGCRCCTTCGCAATACACAGTGTTATTGTATATTGGCAGTGAGTACTTATTAAGCTCAATGATGTTATTCAGTAAGCAGAATTTACCAAAGTATTGCTAGTTGATAGTAAATACTATCAAGCTGATACAATTAACATGTGGTATCGGTAGAAATACATCATAATACTTAAAGGAATTCCTGGATCAGATTTTGAGTTGTGATGAAATATGTCTTTCTGTATGGTTCATCAGGATAATGTGATAACRTTATCTTAATTTTTGAGTGCTTGATTTTTGCAAGTTTTGCCTTCAATCAGTTGAAAATTTATGTGGGTTCTCTATTTTTTTCCAACAGTTGAGAAGCTGAGTTGTTTGAGTTAACTCTACACATGAATAAAAAGGCAAGGAGTTCTGAGGAACGATTGTTTAGTATCAGCTTATCATAAAATCCCTGGCAACAAAACTTTTTTTCTTTTCATAAACAGAAGAGAGAACTTTTATTCACTATAAGTGGAAACAGACTTTCACATACTGTAATCTTCAATATGGTGTTTTCCTATGCAAGGTTTATAACATTGAATCCTATCACTAACCCATGCTCCTCTATTTGTTTTAATAGCACATCTTTATTAAGGCTTTTTCAGTTTATGCTAGGGCTTACTGATGTGGAAAAGCTAAAGGATTAGGGATTACTTCCTTTTAGGGAAGAATCTGAGTCCTTTAAGGCAAGCTTGGATCAGTTTGTTAACCGTTACTTTTATTAACTTCCTAAATTAATAGTTGGTCATGTTTATATTAGAAAATTTTGCTGCTTTAAGTCAACTGGCACTTCATTATACAAATAAGTTCATGTTTTCTAAACTCTCTTACTCAGAAATATTCAAGTCCTCAAAACGCCTAGTAACTGATCAGGGAAAAATACCTCATTTATTTGAAASTTTAATTTTTGTTATGCACACACGGATACACTTTTTCTCTCAATAGAAGTAGTTTGTTACTTTGTACTTCCTTCTCCTCTCTTGGTTTTTCAGGGTGGACCTATAATAGAGTGTGTGATTTGTTCTGCTATAAACCACGAATGTATGTTAACTATGTGTGTAATCCAGAAGTTTAACATGCTAAAAATACATCTGTGTTAGTTCCTGTCAAGTTAAATAGTATTATACCCTAAAAGGAAAGATGTACAGTACAGCTGGTCTTTAGACAACGCCCACCTGAGACCTTTTTTTTTTCTTTCCCCTTTCCCTCTTGACAGGAATGATACTTTAATGAAATCCAGTACTTACCCTGAATTACTTCTTTTATTTTGGGGCTCACACTTTAACCTATCTGTGTGACCTTAAAAGGAACAGGGTAAAGTTAAATCATGCTATTCACCATCTTTGTCAATATAAATGTATTGTTAAATCTGAAAACTAAAAACATTTTTTCGGTGATGATGAATGTTCTTTCTTTACACTAAAAATCCCTTCACAAAGTGGGCAGTTTGTGTATTTATTTTCATTTAACGGCTTGCAAATGTTTTCTGGGTGATAGAGTACTTGCAACCAAGCATTCCCTTAACATTTACAACTGAACTGTCTCATTTATAAACTACGAACAAATGAAAATGGGGTTGGTATTTTTGCATCTCTTTAATAAAATTACTTGTTGCATTTAAGTTTTTAGCAAGGTAGGAAATGAATAGTTAGAAGCATGCCCCTAGTAGGTGAAAAGAGGAAGACCAAATGTCAGGTCATTTCTTCTGGTCTCTACTTCGTTCTATCGTATTAACTAGTCCTGATTGTATTTTCTCTTAATGTTATTTTAATCTCTGCCATAAATGGGTGACTAGGCAGCCGCAAAGTCTGCACACACCAAATCTGATGAAGAGCATGGAATTTGTTTGAAATACTTCAAACACCAGTCATCTCTCACAAGAGGATTTAGAGTGGAGAGTAGGGGTGCTTGTGTAAGCAAGGAGAAGGAAGGGAAAAACTTTTAATTAACTCTAAATTTATTACTTTAAAGGTAGAGTGCATCTCCTTGCTAAAATGTCTTAATGCCCACCATCTTCCCTACTGTAATCCAGTGGTATAGTATAATTGGTGGCTTTTAATTTTCATGGTAATTTTTATCTTTGCTTTACAGGGTTACGAGTCATTTTCTAGTGTACAGATGTTATAGAAGTTCTGGGAACCTTTCTGGACTAGATCTTTTTTGCATGTCTGCCTGCAATTGCAGGGTCTAGACTGGGATAACCCATGCTGTCTTTTTAGTTCTGTATTGCTAAAATTCATAGTTCACCTTAGGATCTGTGGCCACTGTTAAGTCACAAATGATTAGAGGAAAAACAATCACAATATTCAGCTTCTCCTCCCCCTTTCTAACATGACCTGCATTCCCATCATGCTTGTGTAGATTATATACTGCTTATATATCTTCGATATACTGTTCATGCATAAAGCCATCTTCCCATTTTTTACATGATCTTAACTTTTTTAGTATTTTTCACTGTAGCAGCTAATGAAATTATACATCTGCAGACAATACAGTCAGCATATGTCAAGCCATTTTTAAAGTAAATTCTGATATACCATGTGAACTATTTGCTARGTTTAGCTAATGGTTCATGCTAACCATTATTCAGTTATATACCAAGCTGACTGACCACTTGCCTGTGGCAGGGGGCATGCTCTGACCACCTGGCTAGCTAAAGGAGGGTTCAAGGTATAGGTGTGTGCTGTATACGAAGGGRTGATTTGTAGCACGAGTTCCCGTATTACACTTTTTCTGAGTTGCTGTACGTAGCAGTAGTAATGGTAGTCCAGATTTTAAAGGATGTTGCAGAGACATATGTAGCCAACATCCCTACCAGGCTTGCACAGCCCTCAATTTCTCTGTCTTGAAGAATATATGTAGTACCGGCCTCCTTGTTTCCAAATGTATATAGTAGAAAAGGGGAAGAAAAATCTGGAGACAATGAGAATGATCAGAGACAGGGAACAGCTCTTACACAGGGAGTGTGTGAATAAGCTGGGGGTCTTCATTCTGGAGAAGAAACTGCATGGGGGAGGGACTGGGCAGGGTTTGACCGTATGTCCCAATACAAAAACGAGGGGCCATCAAATGAAGCTGGGAGCCAGACTGAAAACAAAAAAAGGTAGGAGAGACCTCAGGGTATGAGTCACAGATCTGTGGATTTCCTTTTTAATGGATTTTGTGGATGCATAAAGTTTATATGTCTTGAAGGGAAGACTTAACAAATATATGAAGGAGATCTAATGRGGATGAATAAACAGTTAAACCACAGGAAATCTCTTGAGCTGAATGTGGTCGGAGGCTGGTTAGAGGAGTATGTGCATGTCCTTCTSTTGGTCTGCTGAATCTGTAAGCTACCAGGTATGGTTGGGGACAGGCAACTGGGTATGGTTGGGGACAGGGAACTGGGCTAGATGGCCTTGCAGTCTGAGTCACGGTGGCCATTCTGACCCTCTTCCAAGCATTCGTAAAGATTGCATAACAGTGTGAACATCCTGACTGTGTGAAAAGATCCAGCAGCAGTTTGTTCTCTTGGACTCACAAGAATCCCGGTGAGTGAGATAAATCTGTGAGAGATTATAGTTTTAGTTTCATAGCTTGTGGTGCCAGTTTTGGGACCTCTGTCCCTTTCGGAGTCATCTGTGTGTGTGGCAGCAGCTCTAGAGTGGTGAGTGCCTGGCTGCCTGCAGGTAGTCAGATCTGTCCTGTTATCAGGTAGTCAAACACTTGGAAATACATTTGTACGTGTCCGATTCATACAGTGCCATAGACATCTGGAAGAAGGGCCTGGGACAAAAAGCTGTGTGTGAGCAGTTTATGCACTGCCCCAGGGCCTGGCAGCTGTAGTCTTGCTTGCTTCTTCTGTGTGTGTGAGAGTCAGCTCTGGTTTGCCAAGGGAGTTTGGTTGTCACACTTGGATGTGCTCTAGCATCTACCTGTATGTATGTATGTATGTATTTATTTMATTTTTAGTCAGAGGTGGTTGGCTGCGAGTCATCATCTCGCTGACCAGTTAAATCTTGCTGAGCCAGTATGTATGGATTTTCAGATTTTCAGACCAAGAGTTATATATGTTAATGCTTTTCTTTTTTTTTTTTTACCCCCCAGGTAATAGAGCCAGTTTTCCATAGGACTGTGACAGGGCACTCAGCTGTAAGGGAATTTGCAGGRTGACATGTATCTGCTACAGAAATTCTGTCTCCTAGCCTCTATAGCCTCTGGTACAGGAGCTGTGCTCACAGCGTACCTTAAGAGTGAGCAGCAGCTTGTTGCAGTCAACCTTGCACAGTAGCAGAGAAGTTCCTAGGAGGATGGTTGTAGTGAAGTGAAGTGAAAATTAGAGCAATCCTGGCCAGGCAAAGAGAAATCTGTACATCTTCCCAGAAGACTTTCACTCAAGCTATTACAATATTTAAGCATGGASCAGGTTTTTAAGTGGGAACCTATGTGTAGATTAGTTCATTGCTCAGAAGTTCTATCAGCTTCTGAGGCAGTGCTGTAGTAGCAATGAAAGCTCAACTGACGCACYTGCGTCCTGACTCCCTAACCAGGTTTCCATGGGAATGACATAGCCTGTTGTGTCATGACTTACGTGTGTGTATGGGACAAGACAGAGCTGTTCAGTTTCTCCTTTGCCGCCCCGACCCCCCCCTTTTTTTTTTCATTGACAGCAGACTTTCTTAGGAATGGGCAGCTTTCTAAACTGTCCAGATTAGGCATCCTCCTCTGCCTTCACGGTAGAAGTCCAGATTCCCGGGGGGTATGCTATGACTTTGATACAGCTTCTCTGTAGTCCACTGCTTTACACCAGGTAAGAATCTAGCTCACTGGTTAACTGAAAAAGTAACTCTTGCAGATACTTGCTTCATTCTTACCATCCCCAGTCATGCTGTTGTAAAACTGCTCTTCAGGAGAGTAACAGCTAAAACTGAGAAGAGCTTTGGTCATCTGGGAGGGTCTGTACGCAATTCTTGACAGATCCACAGAGGCGTTGCGCTGGATCTTGGTCTGAGAAAGACTTGGAAACTTGTGAAATGTGGTAGCTATGTATACCTTTGTTAGAAGAGGCACTAAGTGTCTGAAATTTAAATAGCTAAAATCCTTATCTAGGGAAAAAAAGGCTGGTCTATCTGTAAAGTAGACCTCTGATTTTGGGCAACTGAAATCCCAGAACTCCTGACATGGGATACAAAACAAAAACTTGAAAGAATTCCGTTACTTCACAAATACAAGACTGACTTTTGACTCAATTTCTTTTGGAAATGCAATGAAAATACTGTCATCTGGAGCACATAGGTGTGGGAGACAGCCATAAGTATCTATTTTCCACCTTTTTATTAGGTTGCCACTAATGGGATTATTGCAGTGAATGAACCTTCAAGTGAAGAAAAATATCTCGGTCAATTCCCAGTCAGTTTTGGGGCTATTGCTCCTTTTATGGCTGACCTGGACACGACAGATGGACATGGAAATGTATATTATAGAGAAGATTCATCCTCAGATGTCTTGCAACTTGCATCAGACTATATCAAAAGAGGTTTTCCTGAGACTACTTTTGATCCCAGCAGTGTTGTCATTGTTACCTGGAAGCTCGTGGCTCCTTACCAGGCACYGGGAGAAGATCATGCTTTGGAAGAAAAGGTGAATGTTAATCAGAGCTTTAAGACATGTTGGACACATGTTCAGCTGAAGTGTAATACTGTAACCTGTTGTTTTGAAGGCTTGAATTCCTTTGTGTTTAAATGAATCCTGTACAGTTAAGAATATGTTTTGTTGTTGAAAAGGCTGTAGCAAAATAGAAGTTTCCAGAATTTTTACTTGATTTTTATTTTACTGTATTTTATTCATTCAAAAGAAAATGMTTGAATCTACATAGCTGATTTCTTTGTATTCCCTGGCAACTTTTACTTTGAATGTTAAGTGTGATGTGGTAATAACTGAAATAGTAGGATATCCTGCCCTCCATCTGTCAATATAATCCAGTTGGCTTGCATTTTTCAACAGACTCTTAAGTCATTTTGACATCAAACTATCTAAAATCTGATAGGTATATGGACTAATAGTAACATCATGCTGTGAATCCCACTTGGACAGGTGACATTACATTCACAAAAAGGTCATGCTTTGTAGCTAGTATTGAATGAAGAAGCAGTTAGTGGTTATTTTTTGTATTACTTGCAAACCATTTTCCCTTTTTAAACCATGTTAGGTACTATCCTGCAAAGATAGGTAACTTCATGCACCCTAATTATCCCAGCTGATGAGCCTGCTCACAATGTATAGAGTTGAGAACATTATCACAATTTATCAAATCTTCTTTTATCAAAGATTAATTTATTGTGCCTAGTTTCACACAACCATTGTGTTCACAGTAATGATTCTGCACTCTGGTAGCAACAAAYAGCGGATGTCTGAGGTACTGTCTCGATGGTTCCTACAGTGTGCAGGGATGTTCTACAGGAAAAGACACTTGCAGCAACATGAAACTTGAACTCTTCTTTAAATATTGTGTTTACAGAATTTTTCTATTTAGTCTAGCACATCACTCTCTTTATTTTAAGGAGATGATATAGCATCCTATACATGTTACAGAACTTAAATTGTTATGTTTTAGGCAGCCTCTCTGGCTATTTCCTAACAGGTTCACTGACCTTTGATAAGGCTTTCTTTTTAGTGTTTATGCATGCTAAAGCTAAAAGTGCCTTAGCAAAACATAAACTTGCGTAATACTGATTTTTCCTAGGAAGTATATGATGTGTTATGTGTGATGGAAATTCTGATTTTTGACTCTGTGTTTAAAAAAATATTATTCTGTTGTCTRTCTTGATTATTTTTCCATAAGCAAATGGATGTTAATTTTTTTTCCACAGAGAAACACATTCCAGGCTGTTTTAGCCTCTTCTGACTCCAGTTCCTATGCTATTTTCCTCTATCCAGAAAATAGTTTGCAATTCTATAGTACATACTCCAAGAATGATGATGGAAAGATTTCTGCTATGGTGGGCTTTAGTCAAGCCTCTACAAACTACTACTTTTGGGAAAAGCCAGGATCCTACAATGTCATTGCTAATGATGAAGACAGCATTAGAAACCTGCACAAGTATGCTTTTTTATTTGTTTAAAATCCTCAAGAAAACATCAAGGAGTTCCATGTTTTTCTTAATTGTAGCATGAATCAATGAAAAATAATAAGATCCTATTAGCCATTGCATGAGAAATCACAAAGTCTGCCACTGATAAATATTCACCTTCTTGAGGAACATAAGGACTTTGGTCTAATTTGTCAAAAGTCCATAGTTCCATTGTCACGGGTGGGAGGTGCTGTATACTTAGCCCTTCTAAAAATAGGACCACTTAAGACTTTAACTCTTTATCCTGGGCAGTCTTTTTTTTTTTTTTGAAAGAAAAAGTGAACAAGAAGGAAAAGGAATGAGTTAGAAGGTTCTAGTAAGTGTTAGCAAGATCTTTGTGGCCCAAATATCTCCTTCTGTTCCCATCACTTTGGAGACAAGAAGGCTAGAAATTGTCAAGAAGAGAGCTCTGGGTGTGGAGAAAAAATGCTATCCAAGCYGTCAGGCATGTGTTATAGCTAAATAAACTGTACCTGTAGATAAGTATGTAGATAAGATAATTTGGTGGTTTTGTCCTAATGTTTCTCAGTGAAGGATAATATTTGTGTAGGCTAGAAATACCACACAACTTGTGCTTGATCATTTTAATTTGGCATATACTTCTCTTTGATAGAAGCAGCAATGCTGGGAAGCAAGGTGTCTGGGTGTTTGAGATTGGTAGCTCATCTGACAGTATTGTGCCTGCCAAGATCAGCAACGTTTTGGAGAGCCTAGAATCCAATGARCAAGACCAGGAGATGACTTCAAAACCATTTATGTCAGACTATGGCTCCACTGAAATAAGACAGCAGTATGTCACCAGTAGTACAGACAGCACAGAAGAGGATCAGCACTATGTTACATATAGTGTTCCTCAGCTAGCTGCAGAAGACTTTCTGACGTCATACCAAGATGTAACAGGAACACCTTCGACTGAGTCTTTTTACAGTCATCAAGATTTCCCGACAGCAAAAGCTCCACCTCGTCAGTTCCAGGTYCAGCAGTTCCCCCCACAGCAACCCCAAGTCATAGATGTGGAAGAATTTGATGAAACTGGTATAGGTAAGGTCTTCTGTACAGCTTGGGTACTTTTAAGATGGATAGGCTGCAAAAAACAGAGGTGTGCAAGAAATCGAACTACTAAAGGAATAATCTGTTTCCTTCTCACTACCTTCATATCTGAGAATCTGGACACATTTAATAACTACCTTGATGAATAACACAAACTTAACTTGGATGTCACCTCAGATTCAGATCTTGCCAGCCTAATAAACTAGGGCCCCAGTCAAGTTCACAGGAGAGCATATTTACAGTATGTCTGTGGAACCTAAATCTCTCCTAAGGAAAGCTTCCTATAGGGATAATTGTATTCCTAAAACTGATGCTTTCTTAGCAGCAACTGATTTCCCCTTCTCTTTTGCCCAGGACTCTTGTTAAAGGTTTGATCTTAAGTTTAATAGCTGCATTAAGTGGCTGTTCCTGGTAAGGATTTTACGATCAGTTCTACTAAAACCTAGCTTATTTCCTTTCATAGATGTGTTACTGAATACAGGTGATTTAACAAAGGTTGGGAATAGTAACTGTTGTAAAAATTGTTGGCTAGGGTTTCATGGCCTTAAGTTTTACAAGGATGGGATTAGCGATTCTAACTTCTGAGGAAGTGTTTGTAGAAAATTCAAAACAGTGTGACTGACTGCCCAGATGTTAATTGTTTCTTAAAGCAGATGTGAGAATTGCTATCTCCATGAAATAATAGGGTAAGCCGATTGGGATTACAGGGTGCATGAGTTGGTGCACGGTCCTGGGTACCATACTGATGTGTTTTGTTCTGAGGTTGGAATGGCTCCTTTTTGCTTTGGTTTGGAAACAAGGACAGGTTAAAATTATTGTGTATTTAGTTTTGCCAAGACAGTTTAACTGATCTGTATTAATACAGATCTGCTGAAGTCAATAGAATTAAAGAGTTTTCTGACATCTGAAGCCCTGATGTTTTCTGCAAAATAGTAGGCTGTTACTTGCATATTGCAAGGTTAGCAAAAATCAATTGCAGTTGTTTGTTTTCCTTAGAAAGAAAATGAAAAAAACTAATCAGGTTAGTCTAGAGATATTTTTAAACTAAGCCAGGGATATGTGAATACTATAGTAATGTATGAAGCATAAGTGTCTGGTCTTATTTTCTACAGTGTTTCGCTACCACACAGATGTCCAACAGACCTGTGCTAACAATCGCCACCAGTGCTCTGTTCATGCTATTTGCAAAGACTATCCCAATGGATTTTGTTGCAGTTGTATTGCTGGTTACAAAGGAAATGGCAGACAATGTGTAGCAGAAGGTAACTTTTTTGAAAATTAGGTACATATATGCAGCAATTGCACATGGCATTCTTGAATGAGGCGACCTGTTTTCAATACTAAAAAAGACGTGGTTAAATACTTCTTGAAAGTCTTATCACTGACATGTATTGAAAGGTATTTTAAGAAGTGAGCTATGCTTTCTAAAATGGTGTGGTTTTTTGAATGAAGCAAATTATTTTAGGTGGCCAATTATATGCATTATGCACTTTAATATGACTTTCTAGAAAAAATAAACACATAATTGACATAATAGATAGTGTAACATCCAGTGTTTGTTGCTAGAATTAGTCGTGAAGTTCCAACATGTTATAATCTGATTTGGTTCCCACTCTAGAAGTGGACAGTTCAAAGGGGATGTACAAATTAACTTTGATCATCAAAGTAAAGAGCATGGCTCCTCTTTGTCTGACTCTTAAGCTGTTTTACTAAAGGGCTAATCTGTCAGATTTTTGTTAGATAGCCATTTAAACTTTGTTCCTGTGTAAAATCCATAAAGGAATTTCTTATATATACGGTTGTAATACAGTGACTTGACTCAAGAGTAGAGATGCATTTCAACAACTAAAATAGCTGACTGCAAACTTTGTGTTCTTTATGGGGCAGGAAAGCAAAAACTACTACTTAGCTTTCAGTTCATAAAATTTAATTTTCTGGAGAAAGAAAAGAAGGATCTGATGATAAAGGAATTTGAATTTGCATGTAGGAAATTATATACAGAAGAAAACTAGCAATCCAAAGTAGCTACTTCCGTAAAACACGGACAGTCTTAAAATGGTCAATAGTTTTGAGTCAAGAAATAGGATAGGTTTGAATAATAGGTCAATTATTCTAACACCTAGTGGTGTTAGCCTTCTAATAGGGAATGAATAAATTTACATTCAGTAGGTACAGATATGAAGTGTGATCTTCAAAAGAAGTTTCTGTATGCCACTTACTGTCAGAGAGACTGTAACAGCTAAGTCTGTTTATGGAGTTTTCCTTGCAGACAAAATTGTTACTTAGGATAAAGGGCATCTCTTCAGGCAATTTTGGCCACTTAGTCATCTGTATAATGGCAACACGCATACATGCATGCACGTACATATGYGCGTCAGCAAGTTAACATGTTAGTAGGCAGTTTCCTTTCTGCTGAATTCTGTGAGCATTTGTTTGCCATTTAGTTCAACATTACTATCTTTGAACATAATGAACGCTCTGAACGCATTCCTTGGAGAGTATGTGAGAACTGTCATTTTGTTCTGATGCATTGTATTGATTTGCCAGGTTCTCCTCAGAGAGTCAACGGGAAGGTCAAAGGAAGAATCTTTATAGGAAATAACCCTGTTCCAGTTATATTCGAGAACACTGATCTCCACTCCTATGTTGTGATGAACCAAGGGCGTGCCTACACTGCTATCAGCACAATCCCAGAGACTTTGGGGTATTCCTTACTGCCTCTTGCCTCTATTGGTGGTATCATAGGATGGATGTTTGCTGTGGAACAGCAAGGATATAAAAATGGATTCAGTGTTACTGGTAACTTCTAAATTAAAATAATGTTCAAAAACTGTGCTATGCTTTCCTCTGTCTTGAGGGAAAAGAAATGTGTCTTTAGAAGCAATATAGGATGAAAACATGTTTATTCTGAGCTGCAAATGGATTGCTTTGTAACCAAACTTCTCACCATTTTTCTTGTTTACAATGTATAGATATTGGGCTTTTTAATTTACTGTTGGTGCACAAGCATGTAAGTCTGTTAGAAAGAAGAATGGCTTGGCCAATTCCTGTGCAAGAAAGAGATTATTAAAAACGATCTGATTTTTGGTACTAGAGTGTACAGAGCTACTGAAAAAAGCTGCCCCTACATCTACAAGAGGTCTAACACATTAATTGCCTGATCGTACCAACGGAGCAAAAGAGAAATGAAAATCTGAACTCATGAAGGTCTGAAATTCTTAACAGAAGCAATTCGTGCATGAGATGCAAGTGATTCTGCTAACTTATTTGAGGGAAACCCCAGTTCATAATTRCAGCTTTTCATGAGAGTCTGAGGCCACATCTGGTTGGTTGTGCACATGAATTCAAGCTGTAGATCCRATCTGTTCTAGGAGAACATGTGTTTCTTTTTAAAATTTTGTCCTTTACAGCCCTGTACTATGAATTTAGTTGAACATAACTTTTGTTTTGGGATTTTCTTGGATTTGGTGTGTTTGAAGTTTGTTCTGGAATTTACAACATACAACTCACTTGGTTTTGATTTGGAAACAGATGTACTGGATTTTTTTAAATTTTTTTTTTAACTCACTCTATTCCTAATGGAGGTTTTGTCTAAAATGTACAACTCCTTTGCCATTTTAACTGGTAGGATAAGGCCTACTATTATTAGCTTTGTTGGAACTTTTTATTTTAATTTAAAAGAAACTGCTTCTTCTTACTTGCAATTTAACAYGTTCAGTGCTTAAGAAAAGACAGTTTCCTTGCAGTATCCAAGGCTATTATCAGTATACCTCTGAAAGTTATTTCTGTAGAAACCCAAAACATTAGCAATTATGCTGCATCAAAGCTTGCAGAAAATAGTAATTTATATTTTATCTACTAGAAGCAATACTTCGAATAGAAGGATTAAAAAACCTCTGTTAAGTGGTTTAACTAATATTGTTTCTTTAGGTGGTGAGTTTACACGGCAAACTGAAGTAACTTTTCTTGGCAACAATGAGAAGCTGGTTATAAAGCAGAAATTCAGTGGAATTGATGAGCATGGTCACCTTACCATCAGCACAGAAATGGAGGGCAGAATACCTGAGATCCCATCTGGCGCATCAGTCCATATAGAACCATACACTGAACTCTATCACACTTCTAGTTCTGGTAAGGTTCCCTAAGAATGAAATGATAAGAAAGCGCACATTTCGCAGAGCAGATAGTAAGACAATCTGAAAAACATTATTTTACTCCCTTCTTAGCGAGTGTACTTAGGACCCTTCGATTCAYAGAAAGTTGCTTTTTACCTCTTAGGAACAGGTCCCGAAAGAAGGTGGATTTTGAGTGGGACAATGCAAATATTTCTAATCTTTTTATTGAAAAAAATGTGAGTTTAACCTTCTCTAAACTGATGTTTGCAAAACATTCTCTATTTCCCTTTCCATTTGCCTTATTTTTACACTRCTGATGGCAGTCATACAAGTTGCAGAGCTTTTTGTAGGGTCCACAGCTCTTCAGTAGGAGCTGTACTGGTGTATACCTTTTTGTGGTAATGTCATTAAGTGGGCTTTGGTCTTGTYGGATGAGACTGTGCAAACCAGTTATTTACCAGTATGTATCATGTAAACTGCATTGCAATAACTGTGCCTTGTGTTAGGAACAAGCATTTGTCAGTATTATTTGAGCTGAATTTGAACAACTGACCAGAAAATAAGGAGCCTCTTAATTCCCTTATCACTTTCCTCCATTGTTTCTTCAGTACTTCTCTCCTTCTCTCTCTCTCTCTCTCTCTCTCTCTCTCTCTCTCTCTCTCTCCCCCTCATATCAGGCTCTGAGGTTTGGTAAAAGAGCCATTCTTCATTTCACTATTTACAGAGGAATCTCCCTTCTTTCGCTTTCCTCTTCCTGGATAAAAATATGGGTGTTTCAACACAGCAAAAACAAAGTGAGGTTGGAGTGTTGCTGCTGGCCAGCCAGCCCGGCTGTCAAAGAGCAATAAAGAGGAAGCAGCCCGTGGTGCACTCAGGCGCATGTGAATACTGGAGGGAGTACACTTTGCTCCAAGGGCCCACTTTGATTGCTAGAGATAGCTGAAAATGGTGTATTTGCATCATCACTGCCTTATATCTGCTAATGTCTGGCTTTGGTAGCCAGTGATGAACCCCTCTTGCTGCTTTGCCTGTTGTTATGGTCTGTGAGGAGGAGGAGCTGGAGGCAGCAGGAAGGGTCTGCTTTGTGCTGAACAACTTCGGAGTTTTGGAGGAGTTGTTTGGGCAGCATGTGCTCTGTAGAACACCTGCCTTCTTGGCAGAAATGCTGTCCTCGTGGAGGAAAAGTCAGGGGCTGGAAGGAGGCATCCTTCAGGCTGGATTTGATTTACCAGTACTCAAATAGTTATTCTACTGCTGTCCTATGGCATATCTGATAGACCATGACTTAGCAGAAATCCAGCTTTTGCCAACTGTTGCAAGTGGATTGATACAGGTGTGTTCTGGTGTCCATGTGAAGAATAGTGGAGTTCTAAGGAGCTTTCTGTTGGTGGGAGGATCCGCAAGCCCAGGTCTGCTTTGAAGAGTTTTGGTCACAATACAGAAAACTGTTGTGAAACATACAAGAACTCTCAGACATGCATCTTCTTCAGGACTCTGTCAAAATCCAACACCAATAGACCACAATGAACTAAAAGTGGGTGTATTTTGGTGCTGGTGAGGTGGCTCTTCACCTTCTTAGCTTATAGATCCATTATATAAATTCATCTAAAGAAACCTCTGAGTTTCCTGAGTTGAATTTTCCTTTCTTTACCTGGTAACCCACAAAGTGAAGTTAAATTTTAAAACACGTCAAGATAAATTATATGACTCATTCCTCAAGGCTGTGATACCTGAGAACAGAATCAGCCTTGTCAAGTGCCTATTCCTTTGCATGGAAATACATCCACTTTCATAGCTCCTTGCCTTTGAAATTTCTATTTTCACTACTCAGCTTGTATTCCAAGTCTACAGATAGCATTGGGCAGAGTATTTCTCTGTTCTGATCAGTGTATTTGTTGCCATGTTGCAGTGATCACTTCATCGTCCACCAGGGAGTACACAGTGACAGAGCCAGAAAGGGATGGGGTTGCTTCCACGTACACGGGCGCCTATCAGTGGCGACAGACCATCTCGTTTGATGAATGCATTCATGATGACTCTCACCATGCTGCTTCTGCTACTCAGCAGCTCTCAGTGGACAGTGTGTTTGTCCTGTATAACCGAGATGAGCAGATTCTGCGATATGCTATGAGTAATTCCATCGGCCCAATCAGTGGTATGTATGAATTGGATATCTTTCTTTTTCTCTTTTGTGTGTAATTAAGAGCAGGCTTCTATATTTTTTTAGACTGCCTTAGCTGGTTTAAATTAATGAGTTGTATTAATTCATTGCATTAGTCAGTAGAAGTCCAGGTCCATCAATTAAGAAGAGAAATGGGACTGTTGAAAGTCTGTATTTTCACTCGGGGAAGGGTATTTAAGTGATTACCTCCTCTTGAAATTCAGTGGAGTTTATGTCTAATTCCTTGAAATACTCTCAACATACCACCCTGAATCTATTGCTGCTCAGATACGTGGAGTGTATCATTGATCTTTACCTAATTTATAGTTCCTCTATTAATGATTTTTTTTTTGTATTGTCAGAGCAAAGGGCAAAAGAGGGGAATAAGATTTGCCCTTGAAAGAGCTAGTTTCTATAATTTATCTTGAAACACGATGTTTTATCTTTGGAAAGTGGGCAGCCTATGAAGTGTATTTTTTTGGATGAGTTGTCCAAGTTTGCCTGTTTGCACTAAAATCAGAAAAAAAGCGAAGGAGCAATTCAAAAATGGACACCAGATGAGTACAAGAAAAGACTGCTCTCTTTTGTTTGTTACAAAGATAAAGTTCTACTAATTAAAATGAACAAACCAAGCTGTTAAGAATTGCATTTTGGGTCTGGTGTCAGTGGCTGGAAGATGCATTATCTTTGTCAGTCTTGCTCTTTAGAGAGGTTTTGTGGCTTCTCTATTTTTTAACTCAGTAGTCCTTTGCACAAGTAACAAGGACTACAGGTGCTATTGCCGTGTCTGAGATTCATGTCCTGCATATCACCTCAAGTCCCCTTGTTCCTAGTGCATTCTCTTTCCTTGTTTCCTGTGCACTACAAGCAACCTCCCTCTGGGCCTTATCTGAGTGCTATTACTTGGATAGAGTCRTCATGGCTAAATATGATCTCTCTTGTCAGATGGTTCTGCTGATATTAACCGGAATCCTTGCTACACCGGTACCCACAACTGTGACACCAATGCAGTATGTCGTCCAGGAACTGGAAATCGTTTCTTCTGCGAATGTTCGATTGGCTTCCGTGGAGATGGAAATGTTTGTTATGGTATCAGAAAACTTTCATTACAAAGTGACAGCTAATGTAGAATTTGTTTTGCTTGGAATGTATTGACCCTCAGGACTAGCCATTCCAGCCAAATGAACTGTCCTGAGAGGCTGGTTTTTGGAAAGATATGTTAGAGGAATGCTGGGGTAGCTGATGTATCTCAATAATCAAAGTAAGCAAGTTTGACTGTCTTGAAGGGTCAAACTTGGGTACGTTTTGCTAGCTTGCAAAGCATCTTTCATACCCACTTGTCTTTTCATAAAACCTGTGTGAACTTAGCTGTGAGAAATTTACTGTAATGCAAGTTCTGGTTAAAACAAGTCAGCTAGGTTAAAAGTTCTTGAAGGAGATGAGGAATGGCATATGCACATGCACACAGAGCACGGATATGTGGAACCCATTGAAATAATCTTTTTCAAGATGTGCTTTGAGAATCCCTTCTGTTCAAGGAGACTTTTATTTCCCAGCTCTCTACAGCTCTGTATTCTTAGTGTATTTGGGTTTTGTTTTATAATCAAATCACAGCACAAATACTTGTTTTCAAGAGGTGAAAGTGTGTATTAATGAAATATACATCATCCCTATTAGTTAACTGAGTGTGTTTTTTAATTTAAAAAAAAMCAAAAAAAACCCAAACAAAACACAAGCCTCCCCCCACTCCAACTCTTAAATCAACTCGCGAATGAAAACAACAGCATCACACTGTCCTTCCCAGTCCTCTGGTGCTGTGAGTTGAGCAGTAGTGGATTAGAGATGTATATGGATAATGAAAGGGGAAGTCTTTCCTAAAGTTTGTGCTCCCCTGGTAGTCATCACTTCTTCTGATCACCTTGAGGCTGTATTTTCTTTGTCAGTGGCTCCTCCTTCCTCTCTGAATTCCTGTTCCTTCCCCTTATTACTACATTATAGAACCTCTTCTGGGTTTTTTTGGTACAGATTAGCTGAGGACAGAGTTACCTGAAAACTTATTTTCAGGTTACTAATATCTCTTAAGAGGTATGGTCTATCCAAGATGTGGTTTAAATACGCAAGCCTGCTATTACTCAACKGTTGCGCAGTTTCTGTTTTTCCGGCATCAGTATTAAACGCATCTTTGTARTAACTGTATCCTTATAATGTTCTAGATATTGATGAATGTTCAGAGCAACCAGCTCTATGTGGCAGCAATGCARTCTGCAATAACCAGCCGGGAACCTACCGCTGTGAGTGTGTTGAAGGATACCAGTTTGCAGCAGATGGGCAGACTTGTGTTGGTGAGTTTCACATTTCTTAAAAGCACTGCCCACTGGCTTTCAGGCTGTGATTCATCTCACAGAGACAGAAAACAGAGCTGCTAGGATCTGCACTGACTTCTAATGTGAGTTGAATTTAGGAGTCCATGCTGCAGTTAGTGATTACAATTCATTAGGTAACCAAAGAAGGCGCCTGAAGTACTTTGTTTTCATCATAAAAATTCCCCATTCAGAATATTTCCAAATAGAAAGTGGAAATGATTATTGAATGCTTCTGTCCTTTCTGTACCATTATTTAGCTGTAGATTTCACATGGAAGTAAAATTCAAATATGTAAAAGAAGAAAAAATAAAGCGAGCAGTTATTAATTTGTTGGTATTTCACAGCATCTCACTTTCAAAATGAGGTAGGGCTTTTCCTGCATTTTCTGTAGTCCTGTGCTTTGGCTTTTTGGGGGTTTGGGTTTTGTTTGTTTCTTATATCTAATCCAGAATTAGATTTAACAGGTTAGATTTTAGTTAGAGATTCATCCCTGGGATAAGGCAGTGCACAGGTCTAAACCAGTGTGTCTTGGCTATTGCAGGCTTCTTCTGAAGAGATAGTTAATCATCCTGAAAAGGAATTATAACTACAGATCACTTCACTGTTAAAATCTGAGATTTGGAGGAAATCTAGCTGGTTTGTTAATGGACCGTTACAACTTCAAATTCAGTAGCTGTCACTGAATGAGTTATTTTTATTTAATTTAAAAACTTCTTTCTGGATGAAGCCTGAGTTCATCTGTACTTGCTGGACTAAGGTTGTCCTAACGAGGGGTATTTTTTCCTGTTTGCTCTGTTTTTCACTGAAATTGTAGAAATTCCATTTGGTAGCTGGCAGAATKGCAAGATGATTGTGTAGGATGTGTATTGAAAGTGAATTTTCCATATAGAAAGAAAAAACATGAGATTTACCCTTGAAAACATTAAGATGATTCTTTTGGGTGTCACTTATATTGCAAATATCAAAAGCTAAATAAAAAAAAAAATTACAAATGGTAGATAGAAGAGGAGTAATGACTCTACTGCTAGAGCTGCAACTGTCAGGATAGGATATAGATTAGATATATAATTTTTTTTTTTTTTTAGTTAGAATTTTTGTCTTTGCAACCTGACAGTAATTCTGTACTGACAAAACCTGTACACACTCTTCCAGTATGATTGGACCAGTTCCTGTTTCTTTTGGAAATAACTGATAACAGCTGAGGATTACGCTTGCTTCTGTCGTGACTGCTTTGTGGTGGAAGCTTAGTTATCCTTTGATCAACTAATGCATTCAGGTCTTTCCTTGTTATAGCCGAGACTGTTCTTCAGCTAAGACTGAGAAGCCTTCATCTTACTGCAGAAAGTTACATTACTTCCCTTGAGTGCGTGTATTACATTCCATCATGAGCCCCATTTCTCTGCTCCAGTAAGAATTACTATTCACGTCTGCTCACAGTGCACCCTAAGTCTCCCCTTTGTTGCAGAACAGTTGGAAAAAGCAACAACTTCTACCAGGGTACTGGAAGGGATAGGGTGAGATGTGGAAGAGTGTCTTTATGGTCTTTCCATTATGTCCACCACTGCCCTTTTGTCACTTGGACCTGAAAGGGAACATCTTCCCTCCAGCCATGACCTCACTGGCTTCACTCTACCACTTTCCCATGAATTTGATGTGTTACGCTTCTAACAAGTGCTAGGTAATTCCTTGCCCAGCTTGAAGGACTTCAGTTTGATCCCTTCCTTCAAGCAAAACCAAACTTTGCATCTGTAAGACTGAAGAGAGGGAAGATGAACTCTAGTTTCCCAACAGATTGAAAATAAATGTCATGGTAATCTTGTTCTCCTTTCCACAGGGGAGGATTTTATAACCCACAGACAACTTGAACCCCTGAAGGGGCAACAGCTACCCTCTTTGTGCTTTTGCAGCTTGCTCTGGGATACCAGTTCTGACTCAGCTTTTCTGGAACTGCAGCTTTTTCATACCGGCTGTGTGACTCACTGGATAGCTTTAGAAGAGGGTTGTAAATAAATCCTGTTCTTCTATTCATAGGCTGAGGAATAGGAGGACTTGGGGACTCCCTTTGAGCTCCAACTCCAAAATTTATGCATTTATAATGCAGCTCTGAATAGATTATTTTGTAATCTAAAACTTACTTCATGAAACAGAACAAATATAAATTATTCTAACAATGATGTAATCTCCTCCAGGGAAATGGAAAAAACGTCTGTTTCAGATCTGGATCTGATGGCAGATTTTTGTTATTTCCCTGCTGATACTGTGGTAGTTTCCATCTGTGTACTGTGATGAAAGGGGCATTGTAGAGTCTCATCTTGGTCTCCTATCAATTCCTAGTAAGAACTGTGTGAAGAAAGCCTCAGTGGACTCTTTGCTACAGCAGCTGGAAGTCTGTTCTAGATGTGCACACTGCAAACTTGTGTATTTCTGGGCCCAAAACTTCTGTAGTATTTTGCCTCTTGCTATTTTAAATACCACGGTTTCCTTTCCTCTTCTCTGACATAACAGGTAAGCATAGGCAGGGCTCCAGCAACTACCTGAAATAATTTGTGTGTAAAGCAGCGCAATGCCTTCAAGAGTCACTGCGGTCAATGATGAGAAAGTTATGAAAAGCTGCAGGACTGGTCCCAGCTTCCACTGTTTGTCAAAAATGTCTCCGATAGTTGACAAGTGTGTTTATCTCCCATTGAGTGAGTCACAGCTCCTATCTGTTGCCAAGTGATGACAGCCCTGGGTCAGTGCTAGGGGTTAGTGTAGCGGGATATCTAATAATTCCCAGTGCAGTGAACTGGGCACTTAGGTAACATGTGAGGTACCTTTGCGAGATGCCTTATGTTTTTTCATCCAGGACTCATGGGTATTAGGATTTGTCACTGTGGTAGCCTTTCTGCCCTGTTCTATGTTAACAAACATCTATTAGGTGCTGAGGACAATCAATTCCTTGTGAAATAATAAGATTTAACACTAGTGAAAGGGGAGATCTTGACAAAAAAAATCCCAGCCCCCAAAACAAAGAACTCAGTTTCCTTGTTTCCTTTCTCTTCTGTATGCTTTCACAGCTGTTCTTCTCTCCCTATAAACTTATTATGAGCTTCAGACTTTGCAGAGGAAAACTCAAATTTTCATCTCCTCTCTTGTACATCTAACCTGCAGCTGTTGAATACGTCGTAAACCATTGCCAGACAGGCACACACAATTGTGACATTCCTCAGCGCGCTCAGTGTGTCTACACCGGAGGGTCCACCTACATCTGCACATGCCTCCCTGGCTTCTCTGGAGATGGRCGTGCCTGTGAGGGTGGGTAGCACCATTTGTTGTGGGGGTTTTGTACTCTTTGTTGCACAACTTGGCTGGTCATTGCAATGTTCTTTAGTTACTTGTGATTTAAAGTAGGAAGTGCCTGTCCCTCGGGCAGGCATTGCATTAAGCTTTTGTCCTTTCTTCCTCTCACTTTTGAATTCACTCCTCAATATTTGAGCTACAGAAGGTCCAAGATGAGGTAAATGCAAAAATTGCAGTAGTTGCAGTTAGCAGACCAGATCTTCATCTGCTGGAACTGTTTGCACTGTACTGGTTTATATTTCTAAGCTGGTGACACATGATGCTCAGCCGATGTAAAAAATTATATACTGTTTCATGTCGATTGGAGTGCAGTGGGGGAGCAGCTCTACCTAACTGCGTGTTGGAAACCTTGCTGGCCAAATCCTACTTCTCTTGCTGTATTAAGTCTTTTCCTTGAGAAACAAGGGCATATATTTCTAAAATACTGTGTGAATTAACAATGCTATTCCATCGGAATAGCAGAGTGCAGGGATTTGTTGAGAGCCAGAACCTAAAATACATGCATGCTTTTTTTTTTTCTTCCCTCCTTTGCATTTCTGTATAGATGTTCTTCCAAAGGTTTATAATTCTAATCAGATATCCTAAAATAGGAGCCTGAAAGATACGGCAGGTTTGCACTTTAATTCATCACCCTGATTTGTCCATCAGGAGGAACAATTATCTGAGACTGATCTTTTTTTTTTACAGATGTAGACGAATGTCAGCAGGGCCACTGTCATCCAGATGCTTTCTGCTACAACACTCCTGGGTCCTTCAGCTGCCAGTGTAAGGCAGGTTATCGTGGCGATGGTTTCCGGTGTGTGTTAGGAGGTAAAATTTTATAGTTCTTGAAAGTTGGACCAGAAGTATAATTTGGGAATTGGAGGTTATATGTTAATTTGGTTCCTCTCTGGAACAAACTGTGTATTGTCTTATTGGGGTCTTTATTCTTTCTCAGGTCTTTCAAGTTCTGAACTTCACCAAGCTTGTGTCAAAATCTGTGTCCTGACTATTACCACTTTTCCATGATATCCTGTTCAATGTTCCATTTTGTTTTGTTTGTTCTGTCCTCAGTAGTTCTCAGCCCCAAGCTGATACTATCTTTTGAAGTTGCCTTGTTTAAAGGTTGACCACAGATTGATTTGTTTTGCAGACACAGTAGTCACTTATCATAAAACATCTGGAACTGTTGGCAATGTAAATGAAATGCTACAATTACAGGAGAAAAGTGAAGGATCAGACCGAAGTACCTGCACTGTTGTCTTCAGTGGGATCTAGGTGCCTACGTGCCACGTATATTCAGCAAGAGTCCAGAAAGACTTAACTCCAGTTTCTAATTAGCACTTAGTTGTTTCTGTATTTATTTAGCTTGTTCTCTCTTTACCTTCCCACACTTCTGTTCTTGCATTGTAGTTTGGGCCTTGAAGTATAAAACTCCTGACCTAGAAGCTATGCTTAAAAAAAGAAAGTAAGGAACACTGAAGGACAAAGTAGCATTGTTAGAGTTGCTTTAATTCAAAAGTGTGGCAAACCTATGGGACAGCACTCAGGTTTTGCAGAATGGTGAATGCTTTCATCCAGGAAATAAAGCCTAACTTCTGAGTCTATTCAAACCCAATTCTCCTGCTTCTAAAATTCTTGCTCTTGGGTAAAAGACCCTGCACCTCTCAACAGACTGAAACTCAAACTGTGCAGCCAACAGTAAGAAAGGTGTAGGGCCAAAGGGAAAGAAAGCAAGAAGCAGTATGACTGAGGAGGGAGGCTGTCTTTATAATTCAGCTTCTGCACTATGGTCTTGATGATGTCCAAAGTATTTGATGATTCAAAATTGAGTTGGTTTTTTTTTTTTTAATAGTGGATGTGCTAGCTTAAGAGTGATTGTCTGCATGGCACAATATTGCTACCTGATGCATTGCTGAAACTTAATATTTTTCTTTTGCTACTATATTCCCTAATTCTGAAGTTCTGACTTTTTTTTGCACAATTTGATACTCATGTCTTAAAACAAAAAGGCAAAAGATCGTTTATAGGAAAGGCATAAAAAATCACGAGGTTGTTTCTGGTTTTAGATCATATTTATATGACTCTTCATCATGTGCTCGACAACGCGTGTTACGTCAAATCACCCAGTGCTTGTAGGCTTTTCTATCATAGGTAAATTGTAGGAAGTTTTGCACTGTTTAATTCTGAAGCTCTTGCTTTTGCCACTTTGTCAGTCTTTCAATATTGTTTTTAACTAACTTTTCATGCATGAATGCCCATGTGTATTTTCATTTTAATGCCAGATGAATGAAGAACTACCTAGTGTTTCTGACCTGTGTCAAAGTATTTAGCTAACCAACCAGCTGATAAAACCAGGATTATTCCTCCTAGAGGAGAAACTTGATGTGAATAACTTGAAGCAAAATTGAACCACGAAGCTTCCAGTTCTTCAGGCAGAATTGTAGAGGCAGAAATATTGCTTTTGTGTCTGGCACATCCCCTTTGTAGTTGAAACAGGTGGTTTGGTAGACTAATAGTTGAATTCAACCAATTAAATTTATTACCAGGACACAATTAATTTCTTCTGAGTATATGTGATAACATATTTAAGTGTGGGGTTTTTTTTTGGTTGAGAACAACACTTTTGCACATGCAGTGGTTAGTGTCTACTAAGCTGCTAAGCACAATGTACTGTTTTGTAGTAGCTTTATGTTATTTTTTCTGCTATCCTTCTTCTTGTACACTTCTTGACTTTCCATACTCAACACAATTGTATCTTGAATGAGGTTCTTTCCATGTCACAACTTTAATGGTAGTAACAAAATATTTTGGAGAGTTTTGTTGTATCTGCTGTTTTAGTGGGTGGGGATCTGCCATGTTTTGTTTAGTCTTCATATATACCTCTCTGATATTTATTTTTTTAATGCTGTTCTGTACTACCAGTAGAAGACATGCTTTAGAAACACTTGTATCAATTGGCTCTGCTCATGAAATGCTCTGAGCAGAAAAAACTCTGTGTAGATAAGAGGTGTCAGTTTTGCTGAATCCTGTCTGAAGTACAGAGTGTCTGTATTGCTCTGCTAGTCGGCAGCAATGGCAGTGTTTACAACAAACTTAGCTACTCCTCCCTACTTAGAGAGTTAATAGAACAATAGCTGCCCTTGGGATGTCATCTGTTGCTAAAGCTTTAGTACTTTTAAAATGGATATATCCAACAGTTAATCATTCCCAGGAGATAGAATCAAAATATACTTTCTGAAGCCTTGCAAAAAGCAGCTTAGTTTACTTTAGCACCCAATTTGTAAAGTAAGTTGCTTCAGAATAGGGGTTCCAGATGAGGCTGTATTGTATTCAGCTGTAATTAGAGACCATTTCTTCCCCTTTTTACCCACTCAGGTTTTGATCTAATTAGCCTCAGTCAAGTCACTGAAGTCTTTCCTGGTTGTTAATAGCATGGAAAGTTTCATTCATCCAAATACTCAGTTCTTTTAGCTGTACCCTTTTCCAATCCATGTGTACAATTGCTTGCTTGTTTGGTGTCTTTATTATTATATATGAAACCTACTGCTGAAGAGCAACTCTTGAAACAAGTAGACTAACAAGTAAAATGGATTTGAGTCACACACAAGAGAATGTCTGTGGGAGTGAACCAGCAGGTTAATGAAAGAGTTAATGCTGCTGGAATGTCCCACAGCTCACAGCTATTAAGAAAGTCTGTACTTCATTATTTCCTCACGCTTCATTTTTCCATTTCAAAAAACCAGATGTCTGAGTGTTTCTACCCCTGCAGACCCTAGACACTGTTTACTAAACAGAAACAAATCTAGATTCTTGGAACTAGGGGTCTGACTGTTAAGAGCTGTTCCCTGGTCCTCTGTATACAATCTGTTTCACATGAGAAATGCACTTAACAGGGCAACACGGTAAGTGAAAGATTACGAAGGAAAATGAAGGGACAAAGGGAAGTGTGTTATTTTGGTTTGGGTTTTTCCCTCTTCGTTTTTTTGGCAACATCTGAGAACAGCAATTAAAAATGTCAGTATAACTCCCTCTGATATGTGGGGAATAAGTGATCCACATAGGAAATTAAAAAGTACTCTTTGATTACGTACTGATTCTGGACACAGTTTTAAATCACTTCTGTCTCTAGCTTGTGAATGAAAACCTGTTTGAGTAGTTATATCAGATCTTTAACAATTTTTGAATGCTGTTGCAGAACTAATTGAATTTGGTTTAGTGTATCAGACTGTAACCCCCCTGCAAAATGGAAGGGAAGAAGGCCCATACATCTCTGTTTCTCATCCTGTTTTCTCAGCCTCCATCTTTTTTTGGAAAAGTCCATAAATCATTTTCTGCAGTGCTGCTGCAAGAGCTTTCCTTTATGACCAAAAAAGACTTTGAATGCTTGTATATGGCTTTAGGTTTCCACCCTCACCCTCCCCCCTTCTGTTTGTTTCTTTGCTTATGTGGGAAATGTGTACATCTATGTTTTTCATCTGGCCCACTTTCCATATCCATGCTATTTCCATTTCATTTTTTTCAAGTTCTGTGATATATTTCAGTGACTTTTAAATTCCAGAATGCTACTGGTAGTTTATGAAACAGATGAAAAAAAATGTTTAAAACATTAAATACAAATATATTTTTCTGAGGAGGGTTATACATTTAGCTTGAGTTCAGGATGCATTCTTCTACGGATCTAGTCTGACTTGTGTGTACTGCGATCCATGGAACATAAATTCTTTGTCAGGCCTTTGATCTCTGTTCTGCATTACAGCTTCTCTCTTAGGCGCTCTTTTCTGTACACTGGTTCAATTTTTCACTACCCTTCCGAACTGTGGTTACCAGAGCTGGACACAATATTCCTTGAATCATCTCCCCAATCCCACATTGCTTCTCTATACCTGTGAGGTGTTCCTTGTGTATATGCTGAATTCTTATTTATGCCCCATCACAATCCCTACAGCATTGAGCTGGGTGCTGGCAGCTTATCTGCTTGCAGTTATCTGCTGACAGCTGTGGTCTGCTAATAGGTTTTTTTGATTGTAGTTTCCAAGATGAGTCTGTCTTTAGAGGCTGGTCTACACAGTGTGTTCCAAGAAGTGTAACTTTCCATGACTCTGTGAATCTACTTGTTGATTTTAATGAGCTCAGTTTACCTAGTGATGAGGTCCTGTCCTTCTCATGTTTTGTGGCCTATTTCTCTTCTACAAATGATGCAACCTATGATTGTATATATTCCTCTGGAATCCTAATGAAGGAATTAAATTTCTTAGTAAGGAAATTTAAAACCAAGACTAAAGTAATATGGGAACTTACTAGAAATACCACTACTTCATGAAGTTTGTCCACTGACTCAGGTGATTTTTCAGTTTTTAATCATTTATCAATTCAGATAGCCCACAGTATGGTGCTTTGTTTCAAAAAATGATACTGTCCTGTGGGCAAAAGTATAGTGCCATAGGGAAACGCAAAGCTATTAGGTCAGTGTGTTACCTTCATCAGCCAAGCATCAATTGCATCAAAAAGCAGTGAGAACAGATTCTTACTCAATTTTATAACAAACGCTAATCATAATGTTTAAACATCGATACTGGAAAAGTATTGAAACTTGGTCCTGCTGTTAATAGAAGGCTGTTGCCACCCCCACTTTCCTACATCACTGAAGATTACCCAAGTCTTGCTCTTACTGTTTGTTTAATCTCTGACAGTATGAACTAACCCTAACGTATACCATTTTTCTCATCATTGACATGATCATTTGGCTTGGCTTTCAAATGTGGGTTTCAAAAATGGTAAGAACCTCTGAAAATCAGGGCTGGTAATCCCTGGATATGGAGCCTTGAAATAGGCATGACTTGTTTTTCATTTGCTGCCATCAGATATAGTAGTAGATGTAATAGCACCATTACACCAGGTAAGCATTATTTGTTCTGTTGTAGTTAATGGCAGTTTTCTTCATGCCAGTTAAGAGACCAGAGAACTCTCCTGATGTTAATTGTTCTGTATCTTTGAAGAGTCTTGACTGGATGAAATATTACTGTGTTTATATTAAAGGAAGAGCACTAAGAAACCTCATTTAGGCTGCTGCACTGAAGGAAAGGGAAGTTACTAGCCATGAGGTTTGTGCCTGGAAGCTGGCTTACAACGTAGCTCTTGTACTACCTAAATATGTTCCAATTCTTGTTATATGTTTTGTCTAACTTGTGCTGTTAGCTCATCAAGGCAGGGAATGTGCTTTATTGACTGTGTCAATCTTATCTTTCAAACTCTATCATAGCTAGCCTCATTTCAGACAGTTAATTAATGCAATTTAAAGCTTGCAAAATCAGAGCATCTTCTCTTAAGCACACTGAGTAAAATGTATGACTGTATAAGCAGTATAAGCACACTACTTATTTCAACCAGCTGTCGTCTGTATCTAAGATTATTGTGCCTTCATTGCTGCATAGGCTACAACACTGGACTGGGATTCAGCTCACTTTTCTTTAGGTGTCTCTGAACTGTAAGCATAGTAATCCTGCTCATGATTCAGAGGTAAGGAGAGAAAAAATACAATATGGATTCCAAGTGCCTGGTTTGGACTATCATAATTAGTTTAGGGGCTTGTTTTGGTTTATAAATTTTGATATTGGCTAAATTCATATTAGTGAGTTGAAATTATTTTAATGTTGAAAGACAAGTTAAAATGACTGAGTCAGCACAGATGAACATGGTAACACTGGTTTTATTTCTTTTCAGAACGTTTCTTTACCGTAGATTACTTATCGCATTCAATACTGTTAAAAAAGTTTATCATAAATACAAGAGACTTTCAGGAGCACAGAAGCAGTAAAATACATAGTTATTCATAAAAGTGAGTGGCAATAGGGTATTTGACATCTTTTTATGCAACTGACAAATCAGTGTTGATGGGATGTTTTAGGAAGAACAAATATTCTCCGCCTTCTAGAAACAGAGTACTAATTTTGAAAATTAATTTGTTGGACTAGTTTCTTGACTTCAGTGGGGCTAATTGTGTAAGCAGGCCATTTGTGAGATTGGTCTTGATCATTGCAATATAAGYACTCTTCAAAAATTCCATCGGTATTCCTGTATAAAATCTGCCGATATAAATATTGACATTGTCTTGAAATTAGAACAGACATTGGTATTTCAAGTTACCAATAATACTAACATATTTTATGTATAACAGCTGGGTCCTATCTGGGAGTGTGTACACACTCCTTTGTATAATTCATATTTGCTAACTCATTTTCATAAAGTTGATCTAGTCTATTGATTTAAAAAATTGTAAACTGTTCGATATTCTGTAATTCTGCGAGTTTCAGATGGGAAGGAAAAACGACCAGCTTCTACATTTGTTTTTATATCTCACTGAGGAGGAGCTAATAGTGTCTCTCAAAGATGACATGAATGCAATGAAGATTTTGTTCTGTGATAAACAAAAGCAGGGTGGGTCAGTTTACCAATATTCTGTATTCCCCCCGCTTCCTCTCGTGAGGGTGCATGTAATTAGAGCTTAAAAAAAAAAAGTGTGGCAAAACTATCCGGTTACCAGAATCAACATTTCTTTTACCTGCATAGTGCATTGAATACATGCAAACAAAACTTGAGATGGATAATGTAGGCTTTCCATCAGGGTCTGGTTTTGTAGGTTGATTCAATGCTCTCCACCACCCACATTAAAGCTGATGCCAAATATTTCAGTTGTTTAGAGTGAGCTGTTCTCCAGACATTTATATTTCTCTAATTGTGTCCAGGTGCATGAAACTTGTCCAAAGCTTTTGCTTGCATAACTAGTTTAAATAATAATAAAAAACTACCTTTTTTTTTATATTTGTGTTATTTACACCACAGTAGTCTATGGGCACAGGGGATTAGCTTTTTGCTTGGCTGGGCTGGGTCTAGTCTGAGCCACACATAGCTAATACTGTCCACCAGGCAGTGTAAAAACAAGGAAGGAATAAATGGAAGCCTCTTCAGCAGGCAGTTTGTGGTATTTCTAACTGTCTGTAGAAATCATTGACAGGAAAAAGATACTCCCCCATAACTAAAGCTCTTTCTCTCCCAGTGCACAGAACCCTTGAAGGGTCTCAAGTGTAAGGTAAAACTAAGCCAGATTTCTTTGTCTAGACAAGGAAGAAGATTATTTTTATTGTATTCTTTTAATTTCATTATGTTGTTTGTCATCTAGAAGGATATATTGATCCAGATGACATTCCCTATTGCATGACAGAAAATACCATAAGTTGTATATTTTAGTCCAGACTGTTTTGTAAAATTGAAACCGAAAGAACTGAATCCCTGAATCTCCAGATAATCTGGAAAGTTACTCTTTCCTCTGTAATCTCTACAGTAATACATATGCACGTTGCGTAGCCATTGCGCTTCATATGTTTCTCTGTGTACATAGTAATATTCCTGTTTTCTGTATAGCCTTACTTACGCGCTTTACCAGGGACTGGACAATCTGTCCCTGCAATTCCTTTCTTAGGTCCAAAAGTATCAAATGAGTGCTCAAACTTTATAACCAAACTCTAAAACCTAATATACATCAAAGCAATGAGTTGTGTCACTTCCTAGGATCTGTAGAGAGCTCAGCATCTGCCTGATGTGGTTCTTCTCTCCTGGCTCTGAAGGGAAACTCAACTTTTAGCATTACAAAAAAACCTTTATCCACTGTATGGCCTGGCTAATTAGTCACATTTTAAGGCCCATGGATAATTGCCAAATGAGTAGACATCAGGTTCACAAGTCAGACAGAATGTTCTTGCTAATGTGCCTCAAGGAGAAAGACAGTGTTTTCCAGCTTCTGTTTATGACTTTTCAATGTAGGAAGCTGAAGGGGGGCTGTTTGTTCTGTTTTAAACTAGACAGTAAAAGATAAAATGACATAAGTTTGAGGCAAATGTGTCACGTTTACATAGGGCAGACAGTTCCTGAAGGTGCACTKAAGGCATGTGCCTTCAAGGTTTATAACAGTGCTGTGTTCCTCCAGCGGTAAGAATACTTGTGTGGTAAGTGGTCAGCATACATTAACTGTTAATGGAACATAGTTACTAGTTAAAACAGAAATATTCACTGATCTGTATTTTTTTTTCCACAGAAGTTGAAAAAACCAAATGCCAGCATGAACGAGAAGTAGCTCTTGGAAGTGGAGGCGCTTTCTTCCCAAGGGAGATAAGAGTTGGTCACTTCATTCCCCAGTGTGATGAGCATGGGAATTACCTACCCACTCAGTGCCATTCTAGCAGTGGATATTGTTGGTGCGTTGATAGGGATGGAAATGAGATTGATGGCACCAGAAGCGGCCCAGGAGTTCGACCACCGTGTAAGTGGCTGAAGCACTTGTTTCTTGTGGGTGTCTCTCCACCCAAGTGCACTGTCTCCCAAATGTGGGACTTAGTCATGCCCCTGAGCTACAGCACTGATTTGGAGCAATGCAGATCTTTGCCGTCCCAGTGACGATATGTCTTGTGCTGCAGCCCTTCAGTAACTCCAGCATACGCTTTTCCTTCAGCCAAGGCATCTGGACAACTGTGGTGAGCCTCTGAATAAGAAGATGGTTTTCTAACTTCTTCCCTACCTCGAAAATGTGAGGAGCCCCTGTAGTTTCTGCCCTTTGGGAGCTGTGGCAAAACTGAATGTGTGGTAACTGACCGTTGCCTCAGGAAATGAAGGATGTTCCTTCCTACATCTTCCTCACTTCAGCGGCAAAATAAGATAGACTTTTCTAAACATTTGAAGGAAAGAGCAATTAYAGAGCTGAACATGAAAAGACCTATTATGTCAATTGCTCCTTCTCTGTCAGCCAAGGAGAAAAATTCAGAAGCTTTCTGCATGTGATTATAGTTATTCGTGTGTGCTTATAGGGCTGTTTCCTTCTAAGAAGTCTGACTGTAATTGTGTCTCTGCAAATAACAAGGAGCCTTGTTATGCTGTACAAGCTAATTTTTTCACCATCTGTTTCCTTCTCTGTTAACAAGGTCTGAGCACAGCTGCGCCTCCTGTTGTTATTGGACCCTCTGTTCGACCAGATACCGTACCTCTGCCGCCAGGAACGCACTTGCTCTTTGCCCAAAGTGGTAAAATTGAGCATGTTCCGCTAGAGGGAAACAACATGAAGAAAAATGGTGCAAAAGCACTCTTGCATATTCCAGTAAGTAACCTACTGTACTAAGTCCATGTGTTTTAGAAGACTTGTGACAAAGATGAAAGTGAGAGTGTTTGTCTATGTAATWTGATAATTTAAGTTCCAAACCCAACTTTTATTCTTGATTAAAATTTCAATATCCCATCACTTTGTCACTGAAAATTCCTGACCTGACTAGTCAAAAAGCCTAAAACTGAGCTATAGAAGAAAAATTATTTGCCTTTAAAGAATAGCTCATAAGACAAATCTACTATTTGTGATCTCACATGCCTCCAACAGCTCATCATATAAACACTCCTACACTCACACTTCCATTGACTTTCTGACTCTGATATGAAAGTCTAGGAGACCAACAAGAGCAGTATGTGGAGAGGCCCTTTTTTTCTCTCTTACTCCCTCAAAGTTTTTTCCTAAGTCTTAAACTCTTCCTGTTTTTCAGTCAATTCTCTGCACTTCTTGGCTATAGATATATACAGATTTTTTTTTTCTTCTTTTTTGCTTTCTTCTCCATGTGCAGGCCCAGTGGGTGGTAAATCTTTTTCCCACACTTCTTACTACTGTCTTGAGAATCTTTTTTACTTGAAAATGAATCCCTGATGCTGAGAACCTATCTTTTCCATCACCTGTGACACATGCCAACTCTTCTMACTTCTAGTTTCATCACGTTCATTTGTTTTGCCTGAAGCCTGGGATTTCCTGTTTTCATTCCACTGTTACTGTATTTATAATGGATAGCAATACCAGGTAGCATGCTGGCCTCTTTTTTACATTACTGTGAATATTTAGTAGACCAAATACTAACTAAATTACGCAGATTCAGTTCAGTAAATCGTCCCACAAACTGTGCTGTGATGCAAGGGCAAAATCAAGCTTTTGTCTCTTGTCTAAAGTGCTGCTGCAATAGTGTAAAAATAAAGTAAAATACTGCGTGCAAGATGGGGTAGTTAGGCTGATACAGAGACATGATTCTGAATCCTTGTCAGCTAGTCTCATTATTTACTTGATCTGGCTTAAATGAATTAATTAGAAGTATCTATAGAAGAGATAAGATGCAACTCTTCATTAAAACTTTCAATTAAAATGAAACTTTCAGTGTCTAACAGCGTCTCTGTTTGTGTTATCTCAGTGTTGTGTATTTGCAAAGTGACAGTGTTTAGCAGCATAGAGGTGTTCAGATCGTTTTGTAACCTACAGCATTAATGTACGCTGATGAATAAGTGCATCTGTTTTAATGCATGGCTTTGGACCATCTTTCTAAGAAGCTGCAAGTTACAAAAGCAGTAAAGGCAATAGGCCTGGGAATCCATGTGAAATTACTGTTTTACTGTTAAAGTCTTTCATTTGCCTGGAGGAGTTTCAACTCTAAACTCAAACTCTATTCCTATCTTCTTCTGCCTGGAAAATTGCATATATATGTTCCTTGTCCCTGAGCATATTCTTTCCAGTAGAATGATTTATGGAGTATTTGTTTAAGCTATTTTTTATTTTAAAAACTTACTTTGCTAGAACTTTTTTGAATCAAATGATGCTACGTAGGTAGCACTGCTGAAGCGCAGCCATCCTGCATGGGTTGATGAATTTGCAGAATACAAGTCAGATTTGATAGAAGTCATTATTCCTCCTTGCAGGGAAAGAATGAGAGAAAAAAGCACATGAGGAATAACACAGTAAAAAAACAACATGAATTTTCTTTAAATGGATATGCAGGTGATGTTGTAGAAGTGAGACGAACTGTTCAGTACTAATATCTACAATGCTTCTTTGAAATAAGATAACTGTAAATGGTGTCTGCTAGCTAAAAGGGACTTATAATTGAAAGTATTTTTCTAAGCTATTCTGCAATGACTGCCACCGAATTGTTTTCTCTGCCTATCCTCCCCGCCTCCCACCTTTCCTCAAGAATTTTGCTTTTTCAGGCTTGAGACTTAGATCCATAAGCTAGTGCTGCTGGCAAATAATTGTTGTTTAGCATAAGCTGATGTAATTTGCTTGTTGACCAACAGGACAAAGTTGTTATTGGAGTTGCTTATGATTGCACAGACAAGATGGTTTATTGGACAGACATCAGTGGCCCTTCGATCAGCAGGGCTAGCCTGCATGGTGGAGAGCCAACAGCCATCATCAAAACAGGTAACAGCACAAAATTCTTCCTCTTGCTACTCCCTAAGAATGGCATTAGAGACTTGAATTTAGTAATATATACTTCCCGGGTGTTGCCTGAGCTGTAGCATTACAAGTTGGTGTTATTTGGATAAACAATAACCAAAAAGTCTGGATAACATAAAATGAAAAAAGATCTGTTCCCTATGCAATAGACCTTCACTGCCTCTCCACTGCTAAGACAAGCAAGAAGTCAGTTCTTTTTAAATAAACTAAGTTTAAGGCCAGAAGTGGGAGCAGCATGTCAGTGAGATGTTTCTGTCCTCACTTGCAGTTGCAGGATAGTGTATCTGTCTAACCATTGAGTGTCTTGTGAATATCACTGGGGACGTTTTAATTGAAGGCTGAGGGATTTGAAAGATGAATCAAGCTGCTGTGGTGGTTTTAAAGCATATCTCAAGGCACTAATGGGTGCAGGGTTCAGAGCCTCACGGTCTGGGCTTTGGACTGTGTCTCAGCTCCTCACAGAAATGTTTAGAGGATTTCTGTACCCAATTACAGTCCTAGGCTGTGCTTATATTCTTGCTGTTTAACAAAGAGAAAAAAAAAAAAAACCTCCTTTGGATGCTTTGTCACTTCTGGGGAGAAATCTTGAGGCAGGCTTGAGGCCTTTACTGCTCTCTACCCGTGGCGGCATCCATAGGGCTGCCACTATAGTGGGGCAGCACAGCTAGTACTCTCCAGGCAAATCCCCAGGTCATGACATCCCAGATTTTTAAAGCGTGCTCAAGCCCTCACTGTCCTGTGTTGAGGATTGTCTCTGCTATGCTGTGCCCAGCCTGGCAGCCTTTGTGTAGCCCACCTCTTTTATAGTCATGTCTTGTCAACCATACTGATCAGAAAGGGTGGTCTAGCATCCTTCCTGAGAAGGTCCCATGTCCCTGGCCATGAGGTATGGAACACATAGGTAGGCTAAGCTCAGACTACTGTAGATAGACAGTAGTCATGCTTACAATGATGCGATGGCTACAAGGTGTAAATATGTGAAGAAGGAAGGTTATCATTAGAACCTAGGTCATGTGCTGGGGTAGACCCATCATTGTTCAATCTATTTATGATCTGAAAAGGGGATGATGGATTGGCAGTTTGCTATTGAAGGGGTATTGAACACAATCAAAACCAAAGCTGACTAAAGAGTTGCATTTGTCTGTTCACATGGAATATCATCTCTGGGTGTCACTCTTTGATTTTTGTTCTGGCAAGCAAGGTAGGTAATCCACTGGCTAGCTGAGATTTGGTTATGTGTAGTCCTTTTCTCTCCTGTTCTCTGCCTGTCAGCTACCTGCTCTGCTGAGAAAGGACTGGTGAGCAGGGAGGCTGAAGAAGAGAACCCCTGCTCTCTGTTCCTGGGCTTGGGGAATCAAACAGCTGAAAGATGGTTAGAACTGTTTCAGCTGTGACTTTCCATGCCTCCCACCCAAGTTGTAAAATAAAAGTGAGTAAAGCCACCTCATTTGGTTTTTGCCCTTGCAGTTGCTCAAGGATTCGAGAATTGGACTAGAGGGTATTGTGGGGTTAGTGCTTTTAGTTTATGTCCTGTTCTTATACTCCTTCCCCCAAGACTCTGCTGCTCACTACAGTCCATGTTCATTGTCATTAGAAGGGTAACTGTAAGCCCATGCATCTTAAATATGAAAACCTTTTTTAAATGGAAAGTGTTAAGGGAAGGACAGGTTTGGAGAAAAAAGTGAATGTGGAGGCATTAAAAAAAACAACAACAAAAATAGCTGGAGGCACTTTTTGAATATTAGTGTCCTCAGGATCCTAGAACACCTGTGAAGTCAAGATACTGGAGGAGGTCACGCTTGCTTTGGATCCTTTGCAGCTGTTGTCACAAAAATTTTTGTTATTTTAGCAAAATGATCAACCAAAACTCTACAATAAATTTGCTTTAGTTTTCTTTGGACGCATTGAGTATCTCCACTTGGAGCTTGTGCTTTGGAATAGCCAGTTTGCTGGGACTACATTCAGGCTCTTAGGGGCAGCGGAGAGATGGGGGCAGCTTGGATCCTACTATTGTCCTGGGAAGGGAAAAGGGAGAGCTTAAGGCCATCCCTAACCATTCCAGCAGTTGTGGAGCTTCATATTTCTGTACAACTTGATGGCTGAGATATTTGTAAGACTTCTTTTTCTTCCCAGCATATTTAATCTGAAAGGGACTCTAACCTGTAGTGCAAGCATGTGCCTGTACAACTACAAATTCTGTGGGAAAAGGATTTCTAATTTCCACTATTGAAGTATTTTCTTAGATTCTGCACTTCAAAAAGTGAGGGAAATTACTATTGCTAAAAACTTTGTATGGATTAGTCTGTCTAATGAGAGTGTGTGTGCATGCATTAAAAATCCTGCAGTGTATAAAATATTTTAAAAATATTTGTGAAGGCTTTCAACTAAATTTGATTATTTTAGGTAATTCAAGATGCTTCAATGCCACACGGAAACCTCATGGTTTTTATCTGCTACAAAAAACACTCTGTGTGTAAAGACATCTTATGATCTCTGTTGTCCTGTTGTTTGCATAGGAAGTGAATGCCATTCTGTATGTTAACTGGCCCTTCAATAAGGAATCAGAACAAAATAAGGTTGAATATTCAGTGTTTGAATGGATGTCTTCTATGCTGGCCGAAACTGAAACTTGAAAATTTCAGGAAATAGGAAAATGCCTCCCTCTCAGACGACTAATGAGAATTCTTTGTTTTGTTTTGATCTTTGCCTTTTTCCTCCTGTGAGCTGCAGCTGCTTTCTTCTGTTCACATGTACTTTTGTGGAATGTGCTTTTTTTTTTTTGTTAAAGCTCTTGTGATCCAAGTTGGGTTGCTTTGCAGAAACATGTTTTGTTGTGGAGCCCCATCCAGTTCTCATCTATCCCTGCAGCTGTATAGCCTGTGGAGGCTTTCTGAGCTCTGCAGCTGTGGAGGCAGGTCGGGAAGGAGAGCTTTCCTCTTTGTCGTAGGTGCTTAAGTCATATCAGCCGTATACACGTCTGTAAAAGCCTGTTCCCAGGGAGAGAGCCTGTGACTTGTGTCAGGCCTGATGACAATATAGCAGGAATGCATTTGTGCCCCTGGAAAGACTGGTGATACATGAAGCCTATATATATTCCCTTACCCCTCCATGGGGGATAGTTTTTTCTGGCTCATTGTCAACCAGACAGGAAAGACATTTGCTTTACACTTCTTTAGATCTCCTGGCATATAGCTGAAGCAAGGAAACTGGTCAGGGAATAGAGACTCCTGGGAATCAGCAGCAGCAGATCTTTTGCCTGCTACCTTCTTCTCTTTCCTAAAAGAGGCTGGGAGCTCCTCCACCACCATTTAGCCAGTGATCTTCTGATCCCAGAGACTGTCTGGGGATTGTCACCACCATCACCTCAAAATGAGGCCACCCTCAGCAGCCTCTGCCATTAGCAAGAAAAGAAGTAGGGACATTTGAGGGTCTGAAGTATATGTGAGGTGRTTTCTTGCAGATGACAGGTTTAGCTCCACAGAGGCACGTGGAGAAATACAAGTAGTAATGTGAAGTTAGTGTAACTAAGTTAAAGTATGCCCAAATGMCCTTAGGAGGAGTGAAGAGGGAACTGATTCACATTTACTTTCTTGGGCCCCCCCGTGTATGAACTGTGAGTCAGAAGCAGTGAGATACATCTTACTTGTTCTTTTCTGCCTCTTCAGAAATGAACATACATCCAAAATGTCATATGTCCAGGTTAAGTGCAGTAAGTGTAATCCACCCATGTGAGAAAGCGGAGGCTGTTTAGGCTATTGTGCAACTATTATTCATAGCAAAGTCACAGTAGCAAATTTTAGACAGCTCTATGCAGTGCTCTGGACCAAATGCCTTTTCTCCAGAAAGGTTGTTTGTGTCACATACTGCTTGTTTAATGGCGGTCAGTAAATAAACTTGAGAATTAACAGAAGGCTTAACGGGTGACATTCTGTCATTCTTGGACATTCACATGATGTGTGGATCTGCGTTTGAAAGGTGGGGTTTTTTTGACAGCTGGCTGGTATGAAGGGTCACTTCACCTCTTTCTGGGAGTGACCACATACAATTCTTTCTATTTCTTTTGGAACTGAATTTGGACTAAAATTGATGTGTACCCATCTTTGGCTTCACTACATCCCACACAGCCTGCCTGCTCTTTTTCAGTGGATGTATGAAACTTGAAAAGTATAGAGCAGTTTTTCACAGTGGCTGAATTAAACCTTGGAGTGCTATATATTTATTCTGCTTCCTTCTTCTGAGTTAGAAATTACTAATGCTAAAGCAGTAAAGTCATTATCTGCTGTTTCCTGTTGCTTTTGGAACAACTAACTGTCCAAGAAAAACTGTGCACATACAGTACTAAAACATGTTCCAAAAAGTATTGCTCTGCAMAAACAAAGAACTGGACCTAATTCCATCAGTTAGCTAATATAATTATGTCTTGTGCATTGGAGCTTGATTATCTTTAAGTATTGCATTGGCTGAATTTAGCATAAATCCAGTTTTCAGAGGGGTGCTACATATGCCAGTACCAGAGATGGGGGAATATTAGGGATTATAAAATCCATTCTAGATCCTGGCCTGCTRAGGAGAGTAGAATAAGATTTTGATAATCTCTACTGTTTATTTCTCTGCTGTCAGCTCTTTTTCCTTGTCCACCCCACAAGGCAAGTTTACGTGCAGATTTGGGATGCATGATGAGTTGGTTCCTAAATTTATGATTCCATGTATTTGTGAAAGTTCTGTGTGTTTAAACTTCAAAAGGCAAAATGTGTATTCCTCTTCCATCTGACATGAAGTAGCTTTTGTTGGACCACAGCCAGAAAACTGAAAGAAAATTTAGTTAAGAGTTGAGAATGCTTATGAGGCTGACATTGTGTGTTGGGAATAAATATCATGTCTAGGCATGTTTTTCCTCTGTTCTCTTGCAGACTTGGGAAGCCCTGAAGGGATAGCTGTAGATCATCTAGGTCGCAACATCTTCTGGACTGATTCTCAACTGGATAGAATAGAAGTGGCTAGGCTGGATGGGCGCCAGCGTCGCATCCTTTTTGACACTGGCCTGGTGAACCCCAGAGCAATTGTTGCAGATCCTATGAGAGGGTATGGATATGTTGTCAAGATATATATACAAAGCTTGCTTTTTGTTTATTTATTTATTTAACATGAGCATATACCCTGCATCCATGTTTTCAGGCTGTCTGTAGACAACAATAGGACTGTCTTTTCCTAAAACAACTAACAAACAAAAATGGAACGACCTACTTGTGTCCTGTATCTGAGTGGTACACTGGAAGTAAAACTTCTTCTAAAATGCCCGCTAGGTAATACCATGGCACTTTGAGAGGTTTATCAAATACTTGTTTGTACCTTGCTTTCAGTACATTGTTTGCAGGATGACAAGAGTTGCACTTACGTAAAAAAWTTTTTTTTTTCAGGATTACTGGACTAAAATACTAGATTAAGCAATTTGATATTTTAATTTCCATCATGACAGCCCTTCTTCCTGTACAATGTTCTTTCTTTGAAAACTCACATGGTGTCTCTTCTGTCACCATATTCACTTCTGTCATTCAGATTCCTGAGAAGGTCCTATTAGGCTTCTGTTTGAAAATGCAGATAACTACATACTTTAAAAATCAAGCCTGTAAGCTGCAGTCACAGAAATAGCCAAGCAGAGTGTCAGTGGGAAAGTGTAAATGTTTTCAAGTTATGGTTCCAGCCTGCAAAACCAGAAGTATATACGTACTTTTATGTGTCTTTGATCTGTTGACATTTTTTCCCCCTGAATCCTGGAAGAAATACAGGGAAAAATAAAACTACTACAGAGCCCATGGTAGTACTGCATGTCTGTTCATTAATGTCTGAACTTGCCTGCTGTTGTCGTGGTGCAACTTTTCCGTAGCATTGCCACAGCTGAGAAGAGACATTTCAGTCAAAATACTCAGAAGCACAGAAGCAAAGTGTATTTCTTTTCAGTCTGGAATTGCTGGGAAGTTCTCTTAAATGATTGCTTAATTGATATAATAGGCATTTGGAATGCTCTTAGGTGAGAATTCGTTTATGAACAAAAGTACTATATGCTCAAGGAGAGTTTTTTGGAAGATGTATCCTCATTCCAGATGTTTGCAAACAGGCTTTGTAGTGAGAAAAGGATGCATGTGATCCATGAAAAATTGAGTGGTAAAAAAAACTAAATGAAAAAATAATGGTATTGACTTCTCTCATTCCTTTAACATAAAATAAACTTTTACATAATAGTCACATAATAGTGGGGTGAAAACGTCTGTGGATGTCCATTAAGTGACAGCATAATAAGGAAAAACGAATGCACTTCATGGTGTGAGAGAAGGGGAGAGGCATAAGCGTAATCAGACTGAGGAAAGACCTCTGCTCTGTGCAGAACCCCACTGACAGAGTAGGGCTCCGGGTTCAGGTCAAGCAGTGCAGACGACTGTCTCCCAGGAGATTTCGTGTGTGTGTTTGTGTGTGGTTTAAGGAATAAACAACAAAGGTGCTTGCACTGAAGGGCCATGTAAATTCTCAGCCGCAGAAAGCGCATCCAAGGAAAAAAAACACCACTAACAAATGGCCACTAATAATAAAACATCAGTGAATTAATGGCCCTTTTTGGGGTTCTCCCCTGACTATAAACTGCTCTGATCAATATCRTTGCTTACTTGGTGCACTGAAAAGAAAAATCTAATTTTGAATGAGTCCCACAAATGTATGCCAAATGCTCCAGCTGCTTAGCCTGAGCAGACATGTTGGGTGGTGGGGAGGAGAACTGTAGACATACATTTGAATGGTCCTCAGAACTGTTGAAATAGAGGTCTTTTTGCCTGGCATCTTGCACATAACCTAAACAATGTAGGGAAAGCGTTTCTTCTCGAGTGTGTGCTTGCTCTTTTTGTTTTTTTTAATGGAAGTATAACATTTGCTACATCTTTACTATACTTTTGTTACTTCTATATCCAAGTGCAATGTGGTCCTTCTTATTTGTTTAAATAATTTGGGGTATGTGCGTGTTAGTTTTGTGTCCTTAGCATTCTCCTGAATTACAACAGTCTTTTGAGATCAGTCACTGTCTTAATTCTTGCCTTTTTCTTCCTCTTAAGAAATTTGTACTGGACTGACTGGAACAGAGAAGCTCCTAAAATTGAAACCTCATACATGGATGGCACAAACAGAAGAATCCTTGTTAAAGATGATCTTGGGTTACCAAATGGGCTGACATTTGATCCTTATTCCTCAATGCTGTGCTGGGTAGATGCAGGTAAAGAGGTGCTAAAATCTATCTTCATAATAGTGGTAGAATAAGTATGTCCAGTCCTGAAATGATGCACAGCCAACTAATGTTTATAGCTCTTTGGGCTGCATCTTAGACTTCATACCTTTCTTTTTGGCTTTAATAATCTCTCACTTTCTTTGTTGTTACTACGACTGCAGCGTTCACATGAGACTGTGGTGCAAGCTTAAAGATTTCAATTCTGGTCAGAAAACTTTCTTGGAATGCAACAGGTTTATATCTGTGTGTCTTGGATGTGGCTATCTCTTTAGGTAGTGCTTAGGCCTTTGTAGAAGAAGTTGTGAGTTTAAGACCAGGAGAAAACACTGATTCATCTAATCTGGCCCTACAGAGTATCATCCTATCACTATTGTTTGAAGACCTGTAACCTCTCTTTAGGCAAAATCTGGCTTATATTTGACTGAAGCAAGTCTTGAAAAAGCAATTCACGCTAGATTTAAAGATCAAAAGATGAAGGTTCTGCCACTGATCCATTGCTAGTTTTGTGCCAGTGTCTTACCAGTTAAAAAAAAAAGTGTGCTTTTAATTCTCATTTGAACTTTTTTTTTTCAGTTTGCATCTTGCTCTCTTTCTCACTGTAGACTCTGCTAGAGGTCTCCTCCTGTGGAGGTGCTTTTACACTTCAAGTCACCTTTCAAGTTTTTGATAAACTAAAAAGATTGAGCTCTCTTTTTCACTGTAAGGCACGTTCTCCAGCCTTCAAATATATCTCCTCGTGCTATCTTTCTTTTCTTTTTCATTCTTCCTGTCTTGTTCTTGCATTTGTCTCTTTTCCTTTTTTGCTAATTTTGGAACCCACTACTAGGAGAAACCTACAGGTGTTTACATTCACTAGCAGTGTTCCTGATGTGTGTAGTAGCTTTACAACTAGACCTTTTTACACCCTGTGTGCATCTACAAGTTAGATGTTCTTCCTGTAGTTTTGCCTTCATGACCCAACCCAGCAAGCATTTTGGGAACATGGGCACCAAACTAACCTTGCAAAAATGCCTTCCAGAGGAGGTGGAACTGGTTAGTTGTTGAAGTATCCCTCCAGAATGGAGGAGACCTTCTGTCAGCTTCCACCTCAGCCTGAGGATGCTGGTATCTTTACCAGGAGTCTCAGCTTGTGAGCAATGGCGATGGCTGCACTGAATATCTGTGTTCCTGTAAGTTAGGTGGTGTGCTGATTAACATTAGCACCAAATTACTTTCCCATCCAAACTTTGGCACATGCAGAGATGTGGCATGGGGAGAGCCTTGGCTAAGCAGCGTACTGAAAGACTTCCAGGAAGTTTTACTCTGTTCGTGCTTGCATGCTTACGTTTGTCCTTCATCCTTGATGAGACCTCTCTTGCTCTGGTTCAAAGGCTTAATTGTTTCACTACACCCAGGTACCAAGAGGCTGGAATGCATGAACCCTAATCAGCTTGGTCGACGGAAGATTGTTGAAGGAATTCAGTATCCTTTTAGCGTTACAAGCTATGGGAAGAATTTATACTACACAGACTGGAGAAGGTATGTTATCTGCTAAAGAAATTATGGAGTGCTTTAATCTATTCTTCTCCCTGGTAGGAACTGAAGTATATACTGCATTTCTCATGTCTGACCTCTCACACATTCCTGGTTTTTTTTGCTTTCATGGCAATAGCTGATGCCGGGTGGAGTGGATCTGTAGAGTTGACCTACTGATGTTGCCAGTTAACTGAGTTTTTGTTTTTAGCATAGTGATTTGTCCTCTAAGAAAATGCTTTTAACACTAGACATTTTTGGGAAAGGAGTGGGAGCTAACATGTTTCCCTTATGGCTGTACTTGCTGCGTTGTAGAGGGCAGAAATTAGTCACTCGAGGCTTTCTATGCCCTATATTATCTGAATGTTCAACCAGAAATAAGAAAAAAACATTTTTCATGTCTTGATGACACTCTCTTTGTTGAAGATGATCTAAAACATTGACGTATGATCAAGACTTTAGAGTTTACCGTATTTTCCTGGAAAAGATCCAGTATATGCATTTTTAAATATTTATTTTTATTTGAAGGAAATGGGTGTGTGGGCTCTATCTGCAAACTCTTACACAAATTACTTCATCAACTGCAGCAGGAAGAGCTATTAATGTGTGTAAGGATTTCCAGGCTAGAACCTAACAGCTGGGAAATACTGTTCTAGAATAGGCTTCTATAAATGGGAAACAGTGTGTTACAGGTCTGTCAGCTGACTGCCCTTTTATTTTTAGGGAAAAAAAAATTGCATATGACTAACTGCCTTCCTTCCGGATATCAGGCTCCACCTGAAACACAACATTGTCCATAGTCATTATGCATAATAGCTGCAATGTTAGCTATACCACAGAAAATGTCAAAGGGGCAGAATATGGAGAATGTGTCAAAATTACTAACAGATGTGTTCCTGTAGAGGGACATTGTCCTGTGTTGGAAGTACCTTCAAAATTAGTAAGGTAGCTGGCTCCCTGCTAAATTTCTTAGCTGCCTAGAACGAGGATTATGACATGTTTGTGTTGCGCAGGAGAGATGAGGTCTTGGAGGATTTTGCTTCTGGCATCACTTCCTAACTGTAAAAAAGAAACAACTTCAAATTTCTTCCTTTTTTTTTTTTTTTTTCTTGTTTTGTTTTGTTTTCCCCTGTACCCTTCCACCTTCATCTCACTTCCGTATATTCTCTTCTGCATATGGCAGGGATGCTGTTGTAGCAGTGGATCGCACGATTTCCATAGAAAATGATAACTTCCAGCCTCACAAGCGCTCCCGTCTCTATGGAATCACTACAGCCTTTGCTCAGTGCCCAGGAGGTAATCCAGATGACCCTCAAGTTTTTACAGCTGTGCAACACCTTAGCATATAAATGAACTTAGTAGCAGCTCCAACTGACAGGCTGCCAACTGATCTAGGTAGTTAGTGAAGAACTGGTTATTGCTTAGATGTCCATTTACTGAGAAATTAAAAGCCACCTACATTTTTTTTTTTTTTTTTTKTAAAAGCAGTTGTTGTGGTTGCCATATGAAACCAGAGTAGGGAGGGAAGAAGGGGCCTGTGCTGTCCTTTATGAAAGGACAAGTGTATGATCAAGATGAAGATCTGACATGGCAAAAGCTGCTATGTTGTCATCGTGTAAATTGAATGCTATGTTCATGGCTAGGTCCTTACCTATTTTTAAGTTTAAGCTACAGAAATATCATGATCTTCCAGGTGTCCTTAGTGAGATCCAGTGTTTTTAAAAAGGGAATGTTCAGGAAACAGCAGGTGGTAGAGTGGGTGGACTAGTCTTTCTGCTCTGTTGAATGTTAAGTTTTTCAGATATGTTATTGAAAAGCCCCTTGTGAAGCTTAGAAGAGAGGAAGTTGACACCCTTGAAATAACAATTTGTTCTTTGGGAAGCAATATCACTGTTCAGTTATGTTGTTCTTAGCAAATTCCAGTTAGAAGAGTTCACTCTTTATTATTACAATGTGGCTGGAATTATAGGGGTTGTAGTGCTTACTTTAGGCCTAAAAAACCTGTAAAAAACCTTGAAGATTCTCTTCAAATTATTCAATACATATAGTAAAAAACATTATTTAATTGAAAGCTTGGTTCAGAGCTTAAAAAATTCATATAAATGTCATAATTAAGAATTCAGTTATGCTGTTATTACTAGTTAGTTCACAGTTCCATTGTGGTAGGCAGCGTAAAACAAAATAATATTTTGTGTTCTGAGGAAATGCTTATGTTTATAATATTCAGAACCTTGGTATCATTTCTTTCCCATCATATGTCTGTTTCAAGTGTTTTTCTTTTTCTCGGATGGGTGCCTTTCCCCTCAGATCCACTGCTTCTGGTGCTGTATTCTCTTTCATTTTACCCTTCAACATTAACATACTCCTCCTCGCCCACCTAATTTTTTTGTTTTCATGGGTCATTCCGCCATGTTTTTGTAGTGGGTGGTATCCAGGGATGATGTCCTGTAGCATTTTAACTTTGTCCCCATGTGTTGCACTTTCTGTATTTCCTCACTCACTGTCTCTTTATTCTAACGTCTGTAACCAGTTGGCCAATTTATGAAGGGTATTTCAGGAACAGCCCAGTTTTTTCATGTTGCCTCTCCTGCTCTGTCCCGATATCTTGATCTTTCTTTGAGGTGAATATCAGAAGCTGACACAAGGGATATGATGACTCTCATCTCCCCAAAGCATAGTTTTGTTTCACATTCAATCTCGTTATGGCTTGTTTCTCTAGTGTTGTCATGAAATCTGCACTTCTTTTGTATGTATGTATTTTGGATTTTATTGTGGTTTTGCTTTTGTTTTTCTTTAACATTTTACATCTCTGTTCTTTTCCAGGACATAACTACTGTACAGTGAATAATGGCGGTTGTACTCACCTCTGCTTGGCTACCCCAGGAGGCCGTTCTTGCCGCTGCCCTGACAACACAGTTGGAGTGGATTGTATAGAAAGAAACTGAGCATTAAAATAAGCTTTAGAGCAGCAGAAACCTTTTGGAAATGTGCTATGAACAATTCACTCCTATCAACGCAATCAGGCCCTAAAGATCAGTGCTCCATGCTGCTGACAGCAAGCCACAATGCACATATACAGACACACACACAGAGAGGCAGTGACTGTTTTGTAGCAGTTAGGCAAGACAGAGCTGCCCAGGTTGAGTCCAACTGCATCTTGTTCCTTGTAATATTATCTCTTTGCTTTTAAAGGTAAATGTGGAGGCCTTAGTTGCACCTGTGCTGGGCTAGGAGGAAGTGTCTCTTGGCAAAATTAAAGTAACAAATACTGAACAGAGTAAAAAGGATGGTATGACTCAAATCCTGAGACTGGGTACCTCGGAGCACGCAGCAGTTATCTGCATAGTGGCATGCTTAGCCCATCATATATGTGGTTGCACCATATCTCTAGCTGAGAAGCAGCCAGGGGATCCCAAGGATGAATAGATGTGGGTGGGAACACCCAGTAATGCCACAGATTTAATGCCTAACTGCATTTCTTCCCACTACCAGTCCTTCCACTTCCAAAACTTGAATCTCAACTTTTGACTCTGGTATTATGGAAATACTTTATCCATGTGCTGTGAGGGTAATTCTCACCCTGGCTCATGTGATCCTTTCCCACAGCATGTGATTCTTTATAGATAATCAGCACTGCTTAGTGGATCTATTTGAAGTTTTTGTTGGATTTTAAGAGATTTATTTTTCTTCTGTCTGAGGTGGATTCCCGAGTAGTTTCCTAAAAATCCACTAAACAAACTTTAGATATAGATCTCAATTGCTGATAGTTCATCAAAGAATGGATGTTGATTCATTTGGAGGTGTTTGGTTTTAAAGAGACACACAGTCACACTTGTTTCTTGAGAGCTTTTAAAATAATATTTGTTTGATTCTGTAGGCCTGAAAGTGGTCTTTGAATCCTACCCTAGCCATCTTTCTTCTTTAGCAAACCATGCCATGCCTTTTCTTAGACCATGAGAAACCATGGCAGTTAAAAGTCTGATTTCTAGAAAGGTCACCTGTGTCTTGGTGCTTGAAAGAAAAAAGATGGTGATGCCCCATTTGTGTGCCAATGTTCAGTAACAGCAAAAAGGTGTACTGAAAATCAAAGCAGTAAGGTTGGTGTGGGGAGGGAAAATGAAAATGCATATTCTTATGTCAAATTAGGAGTACAATTCTGGGGGTGAAGTTTGGCTTCCATACTGTGTGTTGGGAAGGAAGCTTGCCTGGAAGCCAACCTGCAGCAGCAGAAAAAAACAGGGCTTGTGAGCCTTCTGCCAGAACACATTTCATAATGTCATGATCAAAGCAGTAAGCGAACATCCTCATTTCCTCACTCCCTCTTCAGACACTACAGTAACAGTTTTAAACAGAGCCAATTCTGAGTCTTAACTGTGTGACATCTTCCTCTTTAATTGTATATTTATCATAAAATAACAAACCATATAAACATTTTAAAGATTTTTTTTATAACTTTTTATAACTTTTAATTCATTTTATTCATACACTTAATCAGGTATGTCTTACTGTAAATATCAAAAATGTGTTGAAATGAAGGTGCTTGATAACTCTTTCTCCAGAATGATTCACGTATCTGGTGAAATATTAAAGTTTACACTCTGTACAGGTATCTACAGTACAGTCAATAAAATTTTTTGGTTTTTATTTTCTATAAAAAAAAAAAAGTCATGCCTGCAGAAGGAAGTGATATGTGGTGTCTCAAATCTCTTTTCATGTTCAGTTCTGGGTTTTCCCTAACTCTCATATCTAGTGATGATACTTCTTTTCTAAGATGCAACACTATAGGGGGAAAAACTGCTGTTGGGGCTTTTGTATTTTGAAACCAGTAGGATATTTTTATTTAAAACAAATATGGGAGAGCGCTTAAAGAACATACAGCTTCCTCTGTTTTGACACAGACTTTTTACTGGTTGTTAACTCTTGTTTAACTTTGTCAGGTAAGCATAATTCAGTCATACCATACTTCAGACTTCTATATTAGTGGAAATATAGGGCAAGGACTAGATTAAATGCTTGAAGATGCCCTGGTGCTGAGTTTCGAGGTGACAGGGTCCTTTGCTGCCTGTGCCACAGCACACAGGCTCTCTGCGTGGCTGCAGGTGTGCTATGGCTGCAGGGCAAGTTGCAAGCTAAGTGAAGTGTGGCCTGTTCAAGGTGGTGATGCTGAGATTTAAACTCAACTTTTACAGCTACAGTGTGTTAGTGCCTCGGGGGGGATGGCAAAAGGCTCTGTAGTACTGTGTAGATGGACAGCTGGAGAACAGTGTGCTTGTCAAGTGAGCCGTTGGGAAGGTGGACAGTGGGGCAGCAAGGAGAGCTAATGGGATCTGAAGGGTGGTGAGTGGAGTTACAGGAGGAGATAGGTGTTGATCCATGCTGGGGACTACACATGGAACTGGAAGAAATTGGGCCTTTAGTTCGTTCTTTACTGTTGCTTTGATTTTTTTATTCTGATCCTTTAAAATTGATGACTGCCTGCTTTGTATTTGGACCAACACAATATTCCTTTTTGTGCATTATGACAATTACTAATTTACTAGACCCCAGTCAGCTAATTCTGTGCTAAGCAATGACAAAGATGCCAAGGAAAATACACCTCAGCAGAACTTCTAGTGTTAATGCGTGAGCTCCTATGTAGTCTATAGGGCAAAGAGAGAAATTATATTACTATGAACTGAGTTTTTAGACTTGAGTGACTCTCTGTTAACTCTGTTATCACGTCTGACAGTAGCTAGTACTAGATTAGGGGAAGCTTCAGCAGATAGAATCATAGAATCATTAAGGTTGGAAAAGACCTCTAAGATGTCCAACCATCAATCCAGATCTGTGCCAGCAGTGTAGATGTGGCAGTTTGCACAACTCTGAAGCAACCTTCAGCGTTCCAGTCCCTAAAAATTAGTACAATAAGCTCAAACATCAGGTTTTGTTTCTCAGCAAATACTTGTTGCTAGCTTCAGCTGTTGTAGCTCTATGTCAGAGTGCAGCAAGGGCAAAGAGGAAAGGGGGCCAGCAGAAGCAGTGGCTTCACCAGCAAGGGACCAGTCCCACCACACCCCAAGTGACACAGACAGTGCCAGTGAGGGTAGTGGGGTTCAGCCCAGGGGCCAGACCACCAAGCAAATCTGTAGTGACAGGGTAGGTCTGAAGTCAAGTTGGGAAATCGAGTCAGGATGACAGGTCTAGACATAGTGACCAGGATCAGTGATTGCCAGACAAATCTGTAGCGGTGAGGCAGGCCTGCAGTCAGGCTGGGAAGCTGGCCAGGACCTGGGTCAGTGGGGTGCATGGCTGTGGCACAGCTCAAGCAAGGACCAGGCTGAGAGCCTCAGCTTTAAAGCAGCCTTGAAGGGGAAGAGAGTTGGCCTCACTGAGGCCTCCCAACAGAGCTGTTTGAGGATGAGCCTCTGTTGAAGTTCCTTCAAGTTTTCTTCATACTTTCTGTCAACCGGCTGGCCTTGAACAGCCAGCTAAGCTGCTAGTGGTTGGAGTGTGCTCTGGGTCCTGACACTCCGGAGTTCTCTGTTCCTATACATGTTTGCTTTCTCATTGAATCTTGCTAAATCTTTGGCCTCTAAAATGGTCTGTGGTGTTGAGTTCCTTATTTTAATCACAGTCTGGGCAGGAATCTCATCCTTTGATGAGATTTGGCATTAGCCATTCCTGGATGTCTGTCCTGTGCCTATCATATTTTTTCAGTTAAATGTTCACAAGTATTTTGAACGATAAAAATGTGAATTTTCTGTTTTCTTCTTCTAACCCTAGAGAGTCAATGGCATCTTTTTATAACACAGGGTTTTCTCATGCTGACCTGGGTCTAATTCATCTACCCTATCCTTTTTCTGACTGTTGCTTATTAGCATCTGACTGTTGTAATCTTGCTTAGGAGCGAGTAAATTTTAGATATATTTTTACATTGTGTTTTGTTTTAAAAGGTAATGGAAAATGGGATGTGTTTTATTTCATTATTAACATTAAATTTTTATTATTATAATAGGCTAGGACTGGTAATCATGTCAATCTCTGGTTGAAGAAAAGATTCGGTATAACTACAGTTCACCTTTTTTGCTACAAAAAAATATTAGATTCCCAGGTTTTCCAGGAAAGGGGAACAATTGCTTCAATGGTTAAACAAAAGACAAAATACTGCTTAGATTTATTGCAGAGGTAAGGTAAATGTTTTCTTAAATGCTTCCATTCAGATCTTCCACCACACACAAAAATATTTAATGGTAAGACCATTAGTGATGTTTATCAATCATGTAATAAGTTGCAAAAAGGTGAAATCTACTGAAAGTAGTACTGGCTTCCTGATGACTTAATTGGGGTGGTTCAGCCACCTTTCCTTCTGAAGGGTGTTTGAAAACCCCAACTTTACTCACTTTTTAACCTGTAAAGAACTCTCTCCTCATAGTGGAAATCCAGTGTGGCTTTCTGAAACCCCAGCATCCTGTCCAGTGTTGTTCCAGGTTGGCAAACTGCTTACTCTGCAGTTCTCCAATTGCACAGTTTTGTCACAACGTATTAGATTTTTAACTTGCAGGCATATAATTAAGAATGACAGATGATTACTAGAGGATAATGGCCCCTCAATGGCAGTGTCACAATGCATCAGTTTAACCTATGGTTAAATGCAAACTGTTTTTTGTGTAGTATTTCATAGTGTATTGCTTGAAGATCTTGCTGAAAAAAAAGAAAAGCAGGTTGTGAAACATGTATGGCTATAGAGAATACAGTTGTGAGGCCCCCTGCTTGGCCTGTCCGTAAGAACTAAATATTACCTCCAAAACCTGAGTCCCCAGCTGGGGATCTGCCAGCAGTTTGTTCGTTAAGTGATTGAATCACCTCCTTTGTTTAAATTCTACTCCACTTGAAATCTGTCCTTTATCTTATGAATAAGTTTAGGACAGCATGTCAATAAAATAGGTGAAAGGTCAGTACATTGCATCCTACAAATGTACAGACTGATGACTCTGGAGCTTTGCTTGACTAACAAAAGGCTCAGCAGCCAGTGGAATGCAGTGAGTGGGCTTCCCTGCTGCTTTGTGGCAAAGCAGATGGGGCTGCAGTAACTTAATGCTCTTTTTTTTTTTTTTTTTTTTCCAGAAGGTTTCTGGAGTTGATGAATGGGGACAGACTGCCATTCCCACAAGTAGCCAGGATGGTGGATTTCAGCCTTTGGCTTCTTTATCTTAAGTATTCACCAGAGTCCATTCAGTTTGTAGTGCTGTTGCTGGCTCTGGGCAGGCGTGTTTCCTACCCGATGGGGTGTCTAGAACACAGAGGAAGCACACAGAGGAGCTGCGTAGTGCAGGGCCTTCAACATGAGGAGACTAGCCGGCATTTTCCAGCATGCCAAGTGGCGGCTGACTGGGGATCTGACCCAGTAACTTGCCCAGCAGCATTGGGGATGACAGTGGAAATCTTTCCAGGAGCTGAGTGTAGGGTTATGGAGAAAGGGGAAATGTGGTGGAAGGGGACTAAAGAGGAAGATTTTTATGGCAGTGGATTCAGATGTCTGTGAGGTTTGGGASGTGGGGGGAGCAATTAGCATGATGGTGGTTGTACTGTGCTTTTGTGGTCTTCAGTTAGTTCAGCAGTACACTGCTGGGGATAGGGTGAGGGAGGCTGAGATGCAGAGTTGCTGAGTTATAGTGGATTTTGGAAACCTTTCTAGTCTCTTCCTTTCCCACTAGAACCAGAATATCCCACTGACCACAGCACTCTCTTCAGGCACTGTGGGATGAACTGTGGGATCCCAGATCCAATTCTGTTTGAGGACAAAACCCAAGAGCATGAGGTTTTGTTCTTCCCACCTCTCTTCCCTGCTTTATGCAGATAAGAAACCTAAGCAGATAAGCCAGAAGACAGTAATAGTGCAGTCCATCCAGCTTTCTACCAGAGGGCGGGCATGCTGCCGAGCATGACTTCCCTCATTCCTGGGGCAGCCCCAGATACCCTGCTGAGCCACTGCTGGCATTTCATGGCGCAGCTGCTCTCCCAAGTTAGTACGCCCAAAACGTTTTATGATCCCCACCTGCATCACCTCTTCCAGGACTAGATCCTCTAGCTATGACTTGCTGTGCACGTTAACTGTACACCAAGTGTGTCGCAGGGGTCTCTTTAATAATAAACAGAGACAAAGCACTAGTCTGCTAACAAGCTGCTAAACCTATCCAGCAGCTTGAATCCAAAGGTCCCTGATGACGCATTTGTAAGCATGAGATTTTCTTCCTTTGCATTGTATTACAGGCTGTCTTATTGGTTATTAACCTTTGAGCAGATGTATCTCATGTATTTTTAAGTGATCGCACTGTAATTAATCATTTATCTTAGCGGCATGTTGTCCTTTCAAACATACACGTATGGGGAAATGGCAAACCACACAGCTAATTTCATTCTCTTCCAGGCAGAATATCCTTCTAGGTTCTTGGTTCCCAAGTGGCAGTGCAACCATGACACTGATTTCTTCGAAACAGTAAAGGACTGATGCGCTGCTGTCAGTTTTTGTGCTTATATGCCATGTAACTCAACTGTCATGCTGACATACCACACTGACATTTTTAGCTGACCTTAACCTGTAGAACCAATGGGTTTTGCTTTACAGTTGTTTCAGCCTAAATCCTGCCATGTCTGCTAGATCCTGTACTGTGTTACACTCAACTAATAAGGCAGACTGTGAAGTCTGATATGGCCCTCTGTATCAATTGAATAAAATATATTTGGTCCTGGGCCAAAAAAATTTGGCATGATGTATCTTCTCCAGATAGACGTGTCCGTGCTCTGTCATGGCAGGAGCAATTTCAGCAATGACAGATGGCTGTGGTCTTCATGTGCTTTACCCTAGCTGTCTGTGACTTACACTCCTCTATTATCTGGTAGATTTTACTGACTACTTTTATGAACTTGAGTGTCTGGACTTCACCAGTAAAGATGTTTTTAATGTTAACCATTGATTAAGACAGAGAGGAAGAAATTGTTTCTCTCAGGGGAGGTGCTGCCACAGATTTGTGTGCTCCCTGTGAAAGCTCAGTCCTCACTGGGTGTTCCCTGGAATCCAAACTTTGCAAGTACAAGTTGGCAGTACTTATATTTGTCTGATCATTGCTTAGTTTGTCTGCTAGGTTGGCTGCCTGTGAGAAATGACATTAGGGTCTGAAAACCTCTGTAAATTATACATTTGTTCTGATAGAGTATTATATTACTAGTGGAGCAAGAAAATTTAGCTTCACTTTTGTTCTCCGGTGCTGTGACAAGTTTATGTTCCTGCAATTACGCAATTTTATTTTTTTTTCATTTTCAGCTTGATTTTTACTTGAATGAAGAATCACAAAGGGAGGATGAGCATGTTTCTTATATAAAAAACTCCTTTAAGACATTGTTTTAATGGGCAACAAATGTACAATAGTTAAGGAACACACAATAAGAGTTTGTTCACAGATTTTTGTCAAGAATAATGTTTTCTCCTAAAGCCTCAGCTCTTATACACATGACCCCCAATAACCTTGACTCCAAAAGGCAAATAAAAAGACCATGATACTATTTTTTCCCAAATATATGTTAACTGTATTGCCTTCTTAGAAAACTCATACAGAAATTTAGATTGGAAGGAACTTCTGGAGTGTGTCAAGTCCAATGCCCTGCTCAAAGCTGAGGCAACTTCCACGTAAGAGCAGATTGCTCAGGACCTTGTCCAGTCAACTTCTGAGATCTCCAAATACGGAGATGGTACAGCCTCCCTGGAAAACATCTCAGCACCAAATCACTTTGGTGCCAAAGTCCTCAAGTCCCATGGGAGTTTCCTTTGATGCAGCTAGTGACCATTGCTTCTTGTCCTTTTCCTGTGCACCTATGTGAAGGGTTTGGCTCTAAGTCCTTTCTCCAGGTAGCAGAAGACAGCAGTTTCTTCACCCTTTCCTCATATGCCATGTACTCCAGGCCTCTAACCATCTTGGTGGTCCTCAGTGGACCTTCTCCAGTTTGTGAATATCTTCCTTGCCCTGAGGGCCCCAAATGACACAGATGTACTCCAGACGTGGTCTTATGAGTCCTGAGTATATGGATGTAATTGTCTTGGTACCTGACCAGGGCTTTGACTTTAATGCTTGGGGTGGGCAATAATGAATGCAGTTCTTAAGAAGCACTGTCTATAAAGACTTTGGTTTCTTACACTGAGCTTACCTTTGGGGCATGGGGGGCACAGGGAGGGTTGGTGTCTGGTTTTCTCCTGGTCATTCTGAAAGCGTGTTATTCTTCATGGCATTTTGCATTTCTGTCTTGTAGGAGCCCTATTCCAGCACACAAAATAAGTATTTATCCATCTTTCGGTCCTGTTTTCAATTATTAGAGCTAACATGGAGGGGCTGCACCACTACACCTCTCCACTGAAAGCCTTGGGACTGACAGAAGTCCTGGAAAATACGAGAGCTGTATTCGTTCTCCATGTGTGAGGGGGATTAATCCACCAAACTGCAACTTTAGAAGGACTGGCATGAACATGGGAGGCTTCTTACTGTCACAATGCAGCTGAAAGGCTTTTGGATACAGAAGGGCAGGAGCACTTGGAGGGAGCTTCACTGGGAAAGGTGGTGTGAGACAGGCAAAGAAATGTCACACCTAAAGTTCTGCTGGGGCCTAGGCAGTGGGCAGGGTCAAGATATAGACCTGGGTATGCACCAGCTGAAATTTGGACCTTGCAGTGACTGAGTGCGCAGAAGGGGATATGAGGGTCTCAATGCCACGTCTATGATAAGTAAGGCCTCTTCTGGGTTCAGTGCCAAGGGATGTTCTGTGCCAAACTAGTCTACTTATAAATATTTGGCATAAAGTGATAGCAGCAGCTTCAAACTCACTAGTGGGATGTGAAAATTTCCAAACTTTAGGTGGTTAAAGACATGATTATTAACACAGGAACCAGGTCAGCAGCTCTGCTACCTGTCAGGCTGTAGTCTTAAAACTGGGGCTGTGCTCCTGGACTTCATGGTTTAAGACTACAGCATTTCTGGTGGCTAGGTAAACTACTAATTCCAAAGGGAGAGGCTTCAAGTACAGTTTCCTTAGATGCTTGTCCATTTTCATGGTTTGAGAGGCTTCCCAGAGTTGTGTCAGAGAACAATCTTTTTGTTCTTTGTATCTTGGATACAAAGCCTGGAGCTCCAAGATGCATCCAGCTGCAGCTGCCTCAAATGGAAAATAGACCAGGCATCAGAGGAGGGTTTTTTTTAGGCTGCTTATAATCGTCTGGATCCCACAGCCTCGTTACTTTGCTGTGCAGTCCCCTTACAGCAACTCAAATGGCTGTAATTCTAGTGTTTTATAGAAAAACAAACAAACAAACAAACAACAGAAAAAAAGTCAAATTAAGATAATTCTGTAGAAAATATGAGTTACTTTGAATTAATCTGATTGTCAGGCAGCTGTTGAATGGTTTACAGTACACTAGGAGTTACAAGCCGCAAGTCTGTAGGAGAAAGACTACGTGTAACCTGACTGACATCAGTGAAGTCTACTTGCGGTGAGCACACGGATTTGTAATACTCTTACAGAGTAAGAGTCTAATTTGTGCTTGTATGTGCAGGTATCACTCTGAAGAAAAGCTGAAAGAGACAACTCTTAAATTACAGCTAAATAGCCCCGAAGTCATGAGTTTCATCACTGAGTTGGCTTACTTCATAAACAGCATAGGTAGCTCTAAACACCTCTCATTATCTATCACTAGAGCTGATCAAAAGGCTGATCAAAAGAATTCTTTTTTTTATTCAGTTTTAAATTACTCCATCCCCTGTTCTGACACTGGTAAATAAGGGGTTTCTTTGTTTTTCCACCATGAAATCATGCTTTCAGAGACTTGCCACGCAAACAGTAAAACTGAGTTCGAGTCACATTTTCTAGTCATTTTACTGCAAATGTCTACGTAGATGAGCTTTAATGCTCTTTTTCTATTGTTCCTTCCTCTTTTGCCTTGCAGACATTGTTTTTACTCTTGCTAAATGAAGACTTTGAAGTGTATTAATTCAGCAAGTAAAGAGTTAATGTGCCCCGGTTTTCTTGCTAGTGTGTGCCTGGGGCCCCCTGGTGCCTTACGCGTTAGCAGAGCTGGGAACCGAGTGTTCCGCTTGTCCTTGTGTTTCATTATACGGGTGAAAGAGGAGTAAAGGTGAAGGAGAAAATGCTCTTTTCCAGTACACGTTCGTGTCTGGATCCCACATTTCTTCAGTGCTCTCGTACCCTTTCTTTTTCTGGCAGTTTTCCTCGCAACAGCATGGCTCTACAGTAGCTCTCAAATGAGAGGTAAAACACCACATACGCACACAGGTAGGGTTTTGTTTTTTTCAGACTGGTTTTATAATCTTCGTTGCTTGCTCGGTTGGACAGTGGTGGTGGTGTTTGCTCTCTGAACTCCCCTTTGCATTTCTCCTTCCCATTTCCCCCCTGCTTTTAGAAAGGATATTTTGCATTACTTCAGCCCTGGCTCACATTTCCTTGGTTGCAGTTAGGTGCTCTGTAGTTCATTGCTTCTGTTTACGCAAGAATCCACATCAAAGGCTTCGTCGTCCCCGTTTAAAAGACCATACAGAGATCAAAAGTAAGACTTGAAAAGCCAAATCTCCCTGGAAAATAGCTCACCCAAAATATCAGCAAAAGCTACAAGAGCAAGCATTCAGCAATTCTGAATGTTGTTTTTTGATTGATGCAGGTGTGGTTACAGCTCATTTAACTGGACACCATCTAGTGGGCTGAAGGTCAAAAATAATCTGGTTACAGTCACGTATTGATCCATTCCCTGGGGTTTATTCAAATACTTAGAGTGGGCAATATACTGACTCTTCTTGCTGAAGATCTTTCTGTGATCACAGACCAAAAATCTATTTGTTGTAGTGATTCATAAACTCAGGAGATTAAAAGTCAGCTTCCTTTCAAATTATCTATCAGTAGTTTGCAACCATCACCAGTGTATTTATCATCTGAAATTATTTTCCAATGAGGATGATCAATCAGTATCTTGTTTAGGAGTAGTCTGATGTGTAAAATTTAGTAATGTATTTGAAACCAGTTGGTTCCTAGGTGTGTGGGGTTTTTTTGTTTGGGTTGTGGGTTGTTTTTGTTTTTTATCTGCTCTGATTTAAAAGCATGAACTATTTGAGTGCAATGCTTAAGAACAACTTTGCAAGGAAAGTACTGCTTAGTATTTGCAACACAGGTTTTCCCTAATATATGCTTAAAACCTCATGCATTCAGCTGTTCTGAGGTTATTGGAGAGTCCAGTGTCTAAAAAAATGCAAAAGACAATTCAGTGTTTGGTTTGGATGCTGTTTATCCAAACAAACATTTGTTAAGGCTTCAGTGCTGTTTGCCCATTTTTTGTAAATAAAGTATTACTTTTTTTTTTTAACTTCTACTTGCTCATACACTGCAAACAGGATGTTGAGTAACTCATTTTGTGTTGGCTAGCACAGCATGATGGATGAGTTGTGGGGGCTCTCGGCTGATAGTATGGATTCCTTGTGTTGCTCTCTTCGTAGCAGAATGAAGCCAAATTTAAAAACAAGGAACAAATCTCAACCTTAATTATACAGTTGTTATATATTGTTAGTAGGTACTAAAACTGAGAACAGTACTAGGTACTTTCTTTTCCTGAAGTCTGCAAGGCCTGTCAGTCAGGAATGAATATTTGTCAAAAGAAGGTAAAACTGAAGAGTAGCAAATTTGAAATTCATCCCCTTCTTCTCTAAAATGCAGATTTCTTTCCAGCACAGGAAGCTGATACAGAGTTTATGTCTTGCTCACTGGAGCTGTCTCCCAACACAAATAGATGTCATCTGTTAGCAATGTATTTCAATTCCTTTACTTCATCTTATGACAATCATTCACTCTTCAATAGCTAAGTGAAAGACAAGGTCACCTTTCTGAAGCCCAAAGGTCTTAAATGGGCATCTAATATCAGAGCTGCTGACAACAAAAAAGAACTGTCCCAAAGAACAGACCAGCTGTTAATTTACAGCACCCAAATAGGAAAGTAGAGTGTAGGAACTGTGAACTGCAGTCCAATGCACCAAGTTTGGAGAGGGGCTGAAATTCGAAACTTCGCAGCTGGGTCTCATTCTCTTTTATGAAAAGACCCTTATACTTTATCAGACCTTTAGGCTATGCACAGAAAGCTTAAGACATGAACCTCTGTCTTGAACTAAATGTGTTAAAACAGGCAGGCTGTACACGCAAAAGCAGATGGAACGAGAGATCTTGCATCAAAAGTAATGTATGATAAAATCCAGTAGATGTAGCGCTGCTTTATCCAGTGTCTCTGATGAACCATATGAAAAGTTGAAATCCATGTAACCAGTGGAGTAAATTTAAAATCTTTATTTAGTATCATAGCTCAAGCAAATCTTTACTAAAAAACTCTTAAAATATAGCCTCTATATTCCTTGATACGGGAAACACAAATGGGTTATCTTAAACCCTGCTATTAAATAGTCCCATTACCACCAGGAAAAAATATCTGAAGCATCAAGCAGCAAAAAGCCCAACGCTGATACCATGCTCCCTTACTTTTTCCTCAGAGGCACCTGTGAAAGCCCATACTCAGCCAGTCCTTGGGGGACCACCCAGCAGCCGCTTCAACACTGCACCCAGCCTTGCTGCCAGCACTTGGAATTACCTTTTCTACCTTCTTGGGAAATGAGCACCAATACACCATCAGCTTTATACAGCCCCAACAGCTGCAGGTTTTCACCCACCCATTAGCTCTCTCGCCCTTGCTCAACATCGGGAAGCTCGCCCCAGACCCCTCGTCCTTTCGTAATCTCACTGGCAGCTTGCCCGGTTTTGCGCAGCTCCAGCAAGTTGTCTTCAATGCTGCTTTTGGCAGAGGAACTCGATGAACAGACGGATCTGACACAGAAATGAAATTGCTGAGGTCCCCGTGTTTTGAAAGAAGTCAGATTAGTGGGAAGCTGTGACTTATTAGAGCAAACAGCTGGGGGGAAATAGTTTTAAGGCACAGGTGTGAAATAGAAGTAAGGTACTTCAACTCGGGATTAGAAGCAGCTGCTCTGAATTTAAAAAGAGTATTTGGCACCTACTGAGCAGAGGTTGTTAGAGAGGAGAAAGATGAGAGGTTCAGTGGTTAGTGCCTGTTAGAGTGAGAAGTCAGGAGGTCACTGAGTTGATTAAAGTTTTGAAGCATTTGCTGGGGGTTGATTTCTCTGCTTTGCTCTGTGGTCTTCTATGGGTGCATGTCCTGCTTGAATAGTGTGCAGAACTGCAAGCTGTGAGTGGTAGAACTTTTACAGGCCAGAGAAGAAATAATTGGCAATTTCAGAAATATCACGTGTCTTAGTTCTGGTGTAAGTCAAGTGTAGAAGAGAGCGCTGAGCATCCCTTGTTCAAAGCTTGGACACAAGGCTTCGTGTTCAAACCTTTTCTGTTGGCAGTTTTGTGACAGAAAGATAATACGACTCGCTTAGTACTTTTGCTTTAAATTTGGGGAGATAATAGCTTCTCACTGTATCGTTTTGCTGTCAGGATCAACTTTAGACTATGAGTATGAGAAGGTCTACAGAATTGCTGTTTGACAGAACCAGGACAGATGCAGTCTTGGTCTAATGTGGAGAGGTGGATGAGGAGGAAAGCTGCATAGGTCTGACCATGTTTGCTGCTCCTCTGGCAGTGACAGCAGTGGGGCACAGCTCTGCTGCCCATTCAGTAAGTCTGTCTGTTCCTCACTTACACCATAGTGCACGACCTTAACTCTTGTGCGTGAGCTGTTCACTAAGATATCTTAGGTGGGGTGTAAGGCCAAATTCATGGAGATGAAGGAGGGGCAGATAATGGAACTTTTGGGCCCTTTTGCATTTTTAAACAAGTGGAACTCTTCGCAACCCTTCTCTAAAGTAAAGATTGGAAAAATGCTTTGTTAGCATATCTTTGCTGCATATAAAAAAGGTTATTAAACTTAAGGCAATGAGGAGCTTTTTCTGATTTGGTTTGATTCAAATCCCACCCTGTGTGTATATGCATGTGAGAGAAAACAAATACATTGGAAAAATGGCAGCCCCATCCATACAGGCTGAAACAAGATGTGTGATAGGTAGGTGAGCCCGAAGAGTGGGCTGGATCTGGGACAAATGAACAGAAACAGCCAGGTAAAAATTGTGTCCGTAGGCCTCACTGCTTACCTCTGTTACTGGGTTGGAGTTACCAGGATGCATTTGGGAAGGGCATGCTTTTGAAGAGGAACTCAGTAGTGTACCAGTGGGGGGTTTAGTGACTCGCAAGAAGAAGGTTTTTCTGAGGTAACGTGGGAGGCAATGTGAAAGTGCAGGAAGAGAAGTAGAAAATCAGCCTTTTGCTAGGGTAGAACTAGAAAGTTTTTGAAGAAAGGACAAGAAATTGGTACCAGAGACAACAGGAAAGGGTTAAAATTGAGGATGATAAGAGGAAGAATCAAGAAGACTACCCGTGACAATTTGGACGACCCAGAGGAAGTCATCTGGATCAGCAAGGAGTAGATGAGTTGCCAAAGCAGGGGGTTAACAGGTTTGGATGACAAGTTTAGCAGCACTAATTATGGACTTGAATGGTGATGTGGCTGGCTGGAAGGAGTGTTTGACTGGACAGAAAAAAGGGGAGGTTTCAGAATGGAGGTTGGGTGTTGTGTTCTGACCCTGTAGGACGCAGTGAAAGGGCTTAACAGCACTTCTCTGTAACTGATGTTTTGCTTTTTGTGTGAAGGTCTGCAGACATGGTTTTTGTAGCAGGCAAGGCTAAGCAATGTGAGATTACCTGAATGCAACAGTAAAAATCACAGAAGCATCACTAAAGGAAATTAATGTAGGAGTTGCACAAAAGGAGGAACGAAAGGCTTAAAAGATAACATACATAGTGGCCATGGGACAAAGACATAAATAATAGGTTCAATCTATAATTTCGAGTAATTTGTTTGACATAATCCAGTATAAGTGACAGAGAAAGCTATCTGTTAATGTGTTTAGAATGCACTATAATTAAGGTCAGTACAGCATTTCAAATGTGAAGTGCTGTTTCTCTTCTCCCCCACTCCTGTACAACCAAACTCTGGGAATTTGAAAAGGATTCACCTTTGTAAAATGTTCCACAAGCGGAAACCTTCATACATGGTATATGCAAAAGGCAGTCCATCGGTTTTAGAAATACTTTACGTAAAGAGCTGCTAAACAATAATTGTCCCATACTTCACTACAATCCCCAAGTAGTGGGCTGTGATCCTTGGATGAAGGATGAAGAAAAATTGCCAAGTTGCAAAATCAGCTGCTATAAAATGTCAAGAGTTTTTGAAAAGAATTCTCTACTTCCCTTCCAAGGAATGTTGAGGTTAGAGCTCTGCGCTATTGCATGTTTTCACCACATATTTTAGCTGGTGGGAAAGTTAAGACTTCTTTTGCACTTTCAGTTTTAAAATCTGTTAACTAGCAAATAAAAAGCAAAGAAGGTGAATTTTATTTGGAGAGGAAATATTTAAGGCCAGTACTTGCATGCCTCATCTCAGTAGCAAAGTGAGTGCTCTGCAACTGTGTATTCATGCTGATAAATCAGGGGAGCAGAATCTGATCTAATGTTTTTTCCTACTGCGACACTTGTTTTTTGTGGGATGTTCTTCATTTCTGTATTTTGGGGGGGCATTTTCATGCACCCCTTATTTTCTGGTTTCTCGGGGCCTGCATATCATCAGAGTAAGGCATAGCATTCTCAAATCTTCAAAAATTTGTAATGCTTAAAATGTTACAGTGTCTTTAGCTTAATATGTTTCCCACACCTTCTGGAGCAAGGCCTGATAAGAAGAGTAGAGGTAGAACTGCTTTTGAGAGTACCGTGTTAGGTAAGGAGCCCTTCTTCAGCTGAAGGTGTTTCCTAGTGTCTGCTTTTGCCTTCTGAAGCTGGGTGGTGGTGGTTTTGCAGCCAGTGGCTGAAGGGTCCTGTTCCTGAGGGCAGGCATGGGGTATCTGCCTGGGAAGCTGGTGGCCGCAGCTGGAGTTTGCCCAAAAGAGCCAGATTCACTTTGAAAGGTTGGATCCATCTTGCAGATCAACAGCCCAGCTGCCTACTTTACCCTGGGAAGGGAGAGCTGAGCTCCGGACAGCGACAGTTTCTGCTGAGGCAGTACTTAAACACCTCTGCTCAAACACAGGGTTAGCCCTGTCTGCTGCAGGTCTGGCGGTTTGGGCAGAGCTCTCCGGGGGGTGGACAGCCAATTTGCAATAAAAAGTGATGGTGAGAATCGATGCGGTTGTTCATGGTGGCCTAGCGAAAGAGCGGTATCAGCAAGCAAGCAGCAGCCCGAAGGTGCTGCATGAGCAATGCCTGGGCACAGCGTGAGCAATGACATTTCCCAGGACTTCAGCCTGAAACCGTGAGATAAACTTCAGGAATCTGAGAAGGGAGCATGCTCTAGGGCATGGTCCCACGGCAGTCCGGCTGGGAGCAGCACTTACCACTAGATGGTAGTGTATCCACACGGCATGGCCTCCCTCC
>JASVER010000016.1:12889348-12931276 GCA_030449065.1 Oceanodroma leucorhoa | reverse complement strand
CCCGTGAGCTTGGCAAACCTGAGGCAGGGGCAGTCAGGGGGGGCTTGGGGCGGGGGGGGCTGGGCAGGGTTTGGACCTGCAGAACTTCTGCTGTGGTGCCTAGGCTACAAAGGAAGGTAACTTTGCAAGTTCTCTGCAAAACCTGTGGTGATCRGGGATGTGAACGGTAGCACCAGAAGTACAGAAGGTTCAGAAAGTAAAATGTTAGTAGAAAATGGAACAAAAAAGATGAGTGGCCAGCTCTGGGAGTGGAACCCTTTTCCTCCCATTAAAAATAAAAGAGCAGAACAGAGACGAGCCGTAATCTGGCCAAACATGGTCAGGCGTACCCCTTGGGATGGCACTGTGCCAAACAGACTTTCTGGGTTACTAGAAAACAGCTATTCTAAGGAAGCTGCTATCATTTTATTAAATTATCTTAGAGCTTTTAGCTGCTACCATGCTACTGAGATGACTAGTCCCTATGCAATCTTTAGCTTATGGGTCCCTGGACAGTACTACACTTCACACCAAATCTCCCAAAAAGCTGCACTGAAATAGAGATAAGTTCATTTCTATCAGTAATATATATCGCAGCAATTGCTGTCATTTTTCTTGAACAAAGGCATTATGAATGCCAATGTTAAGGTTCGATCTGAGAGACTCAAACAGCGCAGGCAGAGAGAAGCTCAGACCTGTGAAATAACCTTCGTTCTGCTCTGTAGTGACAACAGCCAGCAGTAATAKTGGGGCTAGTCAGTGATCTTCTCATTAAATAGTTCCCCATGGAAACAAAGTTCCAACAAAACAACCTGTTGCAAAACAAACATGTTAATTCCGGTAAAACATGTAACAAACCCCAACAGGTTGATTTTTCTTCTAGCATGCTCTCCCGCCTGCGGGTCAGACCATCTGCCTGCCAGCCTGTCGGGACCGGCAGCTGTGCCAGGCAGTCAGTGTCCTGGGTTACCAACATGCCCCACAACCTTGGGCAAGCAGGGAGTACCTGGCCACCGGTCGCCCCAGAACACACTGGAGCCATTGGAACGGACTCTGGGAGAAGGTCCAGATCTGACATTGAATCTTTGCAAAAGATATTTTTCACATGCTAAACCTCTGATCTGCAATTGTTTGTTCCAGTTCTAAAAAAAAWAAATAAATAAAATAAAATCCAAAATCTTCYTCAGTAGGAGAATTGTGGTGCCTGTCAGGACTGACCAGCGTGCTTATCAGGAAGCCCTTGTAATGAATACTGTCCCACCTTAGATGCCCTTTGCTTTTCAAGTCTCCCAAGATTTTCAGCTGCCTTCCTCCATCAGGCAGGGATTGTGAGGCTATTGAACTAGCTAAGCCAACTGAATATTTCAAAAAAAAAAAAAATTTAAAACCATCTCCTTCTTCTGGAGGATCATCACTGGTCCTTGAGCCAGGGGTTGAAGAACACTGATATAGCTGGCCTAGCTGTTTTTCCACTCCAGTGTTTCAGGAGAGGTTCCAAATTCTGAGTGTAGTACTCTATCCCTGATTTAAAAGACCTTTCATATGGAGTAGTTCTGGGCATTTCAGCATGCTTTGTTTATTAATGAATAGATTGACCCCTTTGTAGAAAAGGTTTTAAATGTTTTCTATTAAAGCCACAAAATAATGAGGATAGTTACTAGCACCTTGCAAAATAATAATGGAAGGCTAAACTACAGTAATAAGGTTATCTACATATCTGAAAATAAGGGATGATACCAATGGAGAAAATCTGCGATAATTCTGTCTCAACACTAATGTGCCATTCAATTTTCTTCTCTATGCAAAAGGCCTTTTACATATGCTACTTTGAAATAGAAATATTTTTCAGCCAAGACCTGAATTAAGTATACGTTTCTAGGCCAAATACTGCACAGAGTTTAATGGACTCAATATATGTTCAGCAAGTATTCATAGCATGAGAAACTACTGCCACATTTGTCTGGGAGCTTAGCGCTTGGAGGGATCTTCTAAAACAGGGAATCCAGTTGTCTGCTGTTGCAGGCAGCCTTGTCCTATTATCCCTTTATCAGATTTATCAAGCTTCATCTTAAAACTGATTAGGCCTCTTGCAGCCACTGTTCCTGCCTGGAAATCTGTYCCAGAGCATTACTTTATTGATAGGTAGAAATAATCATCTAACTCCAGTCTAAATTTTTATGTGGCTGGTTCACAGCCATGTGTTCTTGTGCCAACCTTATCCTGTTGCTTAAACTGATCTTTCCCCTTCCTTGTGTTTCTTTCCAGCGTTTTTACACRTATGTCCTCTCAGACTTTGTTAGAAACAAGCTTAGTTGTTTTAGTCTCCTCTTATAAGATASTTCTAGATTCCCGACATCTTTTTCTGCATCCCTTCCAACATGAATTCATTTTTCCTGAACATGGAGGGCCAGGGTGCTGTGCTTTGTTCTGGAAAAGCCTCATCCAGGCAATGCCTCGTACCATGGCATTAATGCACRGGGCTTTTCTGCAAGATTGCTGCAGTGCGTGCAAGCATTTGGCAACTAGTCCCATCATCCATCATCCCAGGCGTGCCCAGCCCAGCTCAGCTGAGTGTCCTATGTCATTACATCCCTTCCGCTGAGGAAGCAAGCTGGAGGCAAAAAAAAAAATTAAAATTGAAAGAACTGGGACAAAGGGGGAAATTCAGCTCCAGGCATCTTCCCTTAGACAGGCCACGTCAGACAACCCTTCGAGCAGTGTGARCGTAGACTCTATAATTTCTGAATTGGTCAAGCCATAATAAGAAGATGTTTTTTCCTCTATTAAATGTTTCCATATGCCTGTTCCATAAATACAGTCACAAAATACTAGGTGTGGCCAGTGCTATATGTTTGGTAGGACTTGGAGTTCTTCCATTTTGGCTGGATAATGTCTGATGCCAATGCTTTCCTAGGTAATTTTGAGGCATGTGGATTGGGTAAGCAGTAACAAATATAACAAAGGGTCTGAGATCCCCGCTCCCCAGTGCAGAATGAAACTTTTGTTCTGGAGTCTTTTACAGTTAGGATATTTTAGGCCTATTAATGTTATTTAAAGGAGAAAGCCAGATCTGAATTGTACCCAAACCTGCTCTAACCAGTGAGTTTCCTGGAACTGGGAAAATGCTTTTCTGTATTTGCTGGATTTTGAGTCTGTGACAAAATGGAAGTAGAGTGGAACTCTCACAGTGTTTGGRAGGACACCATAGGTTCCTGTGTTAGAGATGCTCTAAGGGTCTGTACAGCTACTGCTTTTTCTCGTTTTGCCTATTCCAGTTAACATCCACTAATTTCTTTGGAGTATTTTCTCATTTACACTAGTACACGGTCAGAATATAGGTATATAGGAAAGACTCCAAAAAGTTTTTGGACAAAACAAAAAGCAAATAGTGTATTTTGCTCAGTTCAGTGTTTTTTCAAGCTAGTGTGGCTCAGACTAAAGCAACCGTCAGTAAAAGGTGGTATCCACAGCCACCCTAGTCCTTGACTGTATTTTCTGTTCCATTTATGTACCAAGTTCCAGTTTTGCTGCATTTCTTTCTTGAATTGCTTTGCTACTGTATAAAAGTCAATGAAGTGTTAAAAAGATAAAACTGTCCAGATGTTGAAGCTCATGACAACTAAATAGCTCAGCTTGATTTTTTTAAAATAGGTATTGAGCCAGTYAATCTGTTCTGTTGCCTTGCTCTGCTGAACGAGCACTGCTTTGTATGTGTGAGGCTACACTGCCTAAAARGCAAGCTGTACAGGGGACAGGTATGTAGCTGCATCTTCCTCTGACACRTTTTGAGGAAAGTATATAAAAGAATGGTCTGCACAGAACAACTGACGGACTCAGAAAAACATTGTCAGCCTGGGAAAAATCACATGATCCCTATTCCCTTTTTTATTTTTTGTTTAATATTTATGATTTTTTATTATTATTCTTATTTATYATTTATCCCCCATTGTCTGATACAAGATAATGAAAATGAGTGCAAGCATTTATCACAACCATATTTTTCAGTAGGCTGTACCTGGTGAGAGACGTGATTACCTCAGATTGTTGCAGACCACATGGAGATAAGCAGTTTCACATGACACCTTCTCACTTATCCAACCAAGGAAAGTCCCTCAGGAGAAGGGATTTCTTGAGTATGAGGCACATAAATAACCACTAATCCAGAAAAATTCTGCTGCCAATCCCACAGTTTTGTTTTGGGATTGGGTGTTCTGCTTGAGATTTCCCCCTCATTTTCCATCTCCCAGATTTCTGAAGTYCTTTTCCTTTTGCCTGCCTCTAGCCTCTCAATCTTTCTCCTGGAATAAGAAAGTAAGAACAAAATTTTTGTGTCTACTCTATGTCTCTACTTCTTAGGAGGAGAAAGTGCAAAACAAGAGAAGAGTTGGTGCCCTTCACTGGAGTTTCTGGAGGAAAGAGCTACATGCTCTTAATTGTCATAGAACCTCTGCCGTTGCTAACGCTGGGACAGAGATCTCWGTTGCCATATATGAGGTTCATGTTCAGTACTTGATCAGTAAAAGCATTTGATCACTCARAGATCTTGATTAAATCACAACCAGACTTGTGCTTTAAAGGTCCATAAATATGACTAAAAATATAAATAAGTCTTTGCAGACAGGACASGTTGTAGTCATAAACTTGTTTTCCAACCATATTCAATTTTAGGCCAATAGACTTTTAACCTATGGAGTGCAACACATAAGCATTATCCTTACTAAAACCTCCTTTCTGTTCTGCTGGCTTTATACAATCAAATTTTATATTTCTCACCTGACTGAGTTCTGCTGAACAATTAGCACTGGTGGAGTGTTTTGTTTTATGCAAGTCCAAGAGTGAAATCAGGCACTTGGGGGCCTTTTGGTTCTCTCTTCTTCTTCTTGTCCATAAAGTGAGAGAAGAGGTCCTAACTACTGCATGTTCCTATGGGGGACTGGAGATTAAATTAGCATACTTTTTAAATACTCGTTTTACCTGAAAATAACTTTGAAACTGAAGGTGTTGTCAGGACTTGCTCTTCAATTCTTTGTTTTCAGAATTAGTGGAAAATAGCAAACCATGTCATTTAGGCTGACAGTTGTTCTGTTTCCTGAACTGGAGATAATGAAACAGTGGCAGGTGTTTATAAAACCTCTTCTGCAAGCTCGTTATGATATATGCAATAATTAGCCCTCCTGAGGATGTACTTCCCAGCAGCCTGCACAAGTGACTCACGCTGACTCCAGTGGGAGCTCCATGCAGGGAACTGGGTCCCTTTATATAGTCACGGGAAGGAAAAGCACTGTCATCATCTTGAATCTGTAGATATAGCTGGCTATTTTTATGTCATCCTCCCCTTTTACTCACTGCCACTCTTAATGTTCTTTCAGAGATTCTTTCCTCCCACCTCTCCCATGGTGTTTGATTTTCTCAGGCATCGTGGCCCATGTTTTTCCTTTTAGGCGCATCATCCCCACTGGTGGTAGTATCACCCCAGAGATATGAAAACAGAACCGGTTCCTCTGGCTCTGAGAGAGTCCTCCTGTGTCCTAAAGTCATCCCAGTAAAAGGTATCAGCTCAGAGTTTTCTCCCCTCTTGCCTACCCCTGCTATACATTACTGCAGCTGCAATAGTTTCAGCAGATCAAATCCTGGCATGCGTTGGTGYGAGAGAGCTGACTGCTGCTTAGTGTTTTGTTTAAGCCTTAGCTGTCGTGCTTGCACAGTGCAGTTTGCGAGCCTGACATTTTGTGCATTGTATAAGCTATGGATGAGTCACAGAGTCAAAGATTCATGGGAAACTTTCCAGTAACTTCAATGGGCTTTGACTAAAGCCTCCAGCACCCTTGACTGAAACAGATGGTGTGTCTGCAGGAAAGCAGGCAGCCTGATGGGCATCATTTACGGATGTATGATGTAGTGATTTACGCCAGTGGTTAGTGAAGCAATACTTCACACGCCCGCAAAGCCTTTCCTGAGAGTTGCCGTACCGAGTTCAGTCCTGTCGCCCCTTTATTCCATCGTTCCCTCCCTGACAGTGGAGGCTGCAAGTGGTGAAGCAGCAACAGATAGATGTGGGGTAACCCATTTCTATTACAATCTTCTCTCTTAAGCATTGGGAACTGGGATTGGTTTAGTCCCTAAAGCATGGGGCTTTTTGACCTTTTTACATTTTAGTATTTATTTTTAAAACATTAAACTTGGAGGGGGTGAAGTGCTTTACTAGAAATTGGCTCTCTGTCATATCTACAGAGACAAATGGAAATGCTAACATTGACTTTAAAGGTAGTACAGTAAAAGTCTGTTTACCCACAACACAACCTTTCTGAAGTCATCCTGTGGTAGAGGGCAGCAGCCTCAAATGTTTACTTTGGGGTACTGGAAAACCTTTAACAGTTGTGGAAATATCACCAGGTATTTCCTGTCTGTGTGGAAGTAAAATGATTCCTCTTACTAAGGTCTCATCCTAAGAGCTGACAGAATGTAAATCACACAGCAATCTCTTTTGTACCTCTGAAGCATGAAGGACGGGTACATCTCTAGGCAGTCTACAGATACAGGTGCTGATTGTCTTTGAAGACACGTGCATGATCACTTCCTTTTTGCTGCCTTATTCTAATTGCTTCTTTTGCAGTAAAATTCTGGAGAGGGTGATAAATTTCAGCACTGCTTAGTCTGGATAGTTGAGGCTTCCCCTTGTTCTGGCTTCATCTGCTGGAGCTGCTGACTGCCAGGCCAACATTACAGCAAGTTCTCAGGAAGAAAAACTCAGAACGTCTTTATTCCTACCACCTAGAAAGGATCAGAAAGCTCTTCTGTTCTGCCTTCTAAACTGTGGTGTTGTAGATAATGTATTGAGCTTGTAATTTCCAGTGAGAATGAAACTGGGGAACTTTCAGCCCAAAAAATACAAGCAGTTGTTGGTCAAGATGTAGAATGTAAGAGTGAAAATGTAAATCTCTGTATTTAAGTTTCTAGAAGTAAATGGAGGTATCAAATTAAAACTGGCCATGGTTCTGAGCAAAAAGCAAGTTCTAGTTTTGTCCTGGTTCCGGCTGGGACAGAGTTAACTCTCTTCCCAGTAGCTGGAGGGGGTGCTACTGGTGTTTTGGGTTTGGTAATGAAAGGAACATTGGTGGCCCATTGATGCTTTGGTTGTTGCTGGGTGGTGCTTAACCAGGACTTGTCAGCCTCCCATGCTCTGCCAGGTGCAGGGGGAGCTGGGGGGGGAGCATAGCCGGGGCAGTTGACCCAGCCGGCCAATGGGGTATTCTATACCATGTGACATCATGCCCAGCATAAAAACCGGGGGGCTCTGGGGGGTGGGCGCGCGGTTCCTTCGGAACACGTGGGGGTGAGCAGTTGCATTGTGTATCGCCTGTTTTGTATATTCTGTTATTGTTGTTGTTATCATTGTTATTACTATTCTACTGTGTTTTATTTCTATTATTAAACTGTTTTTATCTCAACCCATGGGTTTTCCTTCATATGCCCTCCCAATTCTCTCCCGCATCCTACCGGAGTGGGGGGGTGAGCGAGCATCTGCGTGGTGTTTACTTGCTGGCTGGGGTTAAACCACGACAAGTTTAATGAGATGTTCATTGTGATCAACCACTTTCACACAGTTTCTTTTCTTCTTAAAACAACCACTTGCACAAGGAACTCTCTCACTGCTCACACTCCATCAGGCTCATGTTCTAGTTTTCCTCCTGAGGCAAAGAATGGGGGAGAATCCTTGTCAAGAGTACAAACTTAATCTCCAAATCAACAAAGACTCCATGGCTCATGAGGTCTCTCCTCTGGTTGGGTCAGCCACTGCCAMCAGCTTCCTCCCCTCTGTTTACAGCCTGCTCCACTGCAGCTGGGAGCACGCACTGTTCGTGTTGCAGCCCACTGTCATGCTGATGACGAAGAAGAGGGAAAACTTTTGTATGTCTCTAATAAATGGTGAGATGTGATGAAAAAATTCAGGATCTAAGTCATCGCCAGCTTTAGAAAGAGAAGTCTTCAGAGATTCTGATGTACTTCTAATATTTTTAAAAAATCAGATAACTTYTACCTTGTACTCTCCCAAATATTAATAGATTGCTTATTATTTTTAAGGAAGAAAACAGTTAATGGTTATTACTGACATTGGATGATTTTTACTAACTAGAACTATTTAGAATTGGAGTTTGCAACAAGTATCATGTATTTTTTTATTTATTTTTCTTAGGGAAAGCAAAGAAATTGAACAGAAAACATTGGTTTTAAACAATACATATAACATGTCTGTCTCCACATATGCTGTCAGATATATTGTATATGTGATAATGATGTACTGAAATGCATCAGGTTCTTCCCTTCATCTATGTAAGTCATTACAAATTTGGCTTGGTACCTTATGGGAAAACTTCCTTCTTGAGTAGTATTGTGTTTTGCCGATTACTGAAGTTTTAGTATTTCTCATACATTGCTTCAGATCTGGTTTATTGCTTCTGATCTAAAAAATTACATTTCCTATGATATTCATCTGAACCCTCAATTTAAAAAGTGCTCCGCATGCAAATCTACTTGCAGATAGTCAGGAAATGTCAGTGGTGGTATACGCAGTTACGGGCAAACAGAGAGAGGAAGAGTTACACTTTGTGAACTCACACCTCTTCGTTTCAAAAATGGTTTGGGGGGATTCCTTCAGAAATACGCTCTTATCTCAAGGCACAGTTTGCTTATAGTGGGTGGTAGAGGTTGGCTATGTATATGTTCCCTGTTCCTGCTTTGGAGTGTAAGACCGTTTCTTCTGCTTCCTCTTGTGGCTGAAAACAAGCTGGCTCACGGATAGTCCAGCTCTGCATTCCCATTAGTAGAGATAAAGAGTGAAAAAGAAGAGGGTTGTTATCCACTTCTTGCTGTTCAATGACACAAAACGAGTAAGTGGTTAACGTGCAGATGTGCACACCACAGAAACATTATGGCCAGAAGAAAATTACACAATAAATTCTACTGAGCTGTTGGAAGCTTGTTGCTTGCCAGCAGAGCAGACCCTTGGCAGCCCTTGAGGGGAGCTCTGCTGCAGCATTCCTCTGCAGGAGACACTGCCCTGCTCACCCTTTCTCTTGCTGTCTTTTGACTCTGCATTTGTAGAAGGACTTCAGTACCCAACTTCAGCAAGGATAGTTGGGCCAAGCTCTGTATGAAAAAACACAGAAGTGACATTTTTTTCCTTGCTGAAAAGTATTTGTTTTATTCAACATCTAAGCAGTAATTAAGGCATGTGAAACTCCATCTGCCAAACTGTTAAGTCCCGCGGCTCTTGCAGGGGACTCACAAGTACAGCTGAGACCTTTGCAACCCGCCTGTTTCTGCACACATGGCTGTCTCRCAGGTAACTGGAAGCAGTCGGACTGTCAGCTGGCGCAACTGCTGAGCAGCACAGCAAGACTTTTGGCGAGCAGAAACCTGAAGTGTCCCGGAAGGTACCCTTGCGTGCCATGCTCACAGATGCACTGTCTCTGTTGGATCAGTTAAAAGACCTAMTGAATCCAGACAGGGACAGAGCACTGTCCTCTGGCTGTACTCAATTTGGGCACCCCTATCTAAGACCAGACAAATAATGGCCTCTTTAGCCCTTGTGACCCGTTCAGGCCCTTCAGACTTCCTCTCCAGCTTCACTACATCTTCTCGCAGAAGTCCAGCTAAGTAGTACTCTGGGGTTATGTTTACAGGTATAACACATCACACATGCAGAAGCAGTGTCTTCTGAGTATTTCAAGGTTTCGTTCATATTTTTTCAGCATTTGYGATTTTTTTTTTTCTGTCTACATTATAACGTATAGTAGAGAGCTTGAAGAAGCTTTCTCTTGTTCATCACTTGAGCCATGGCCCCTGTGTGCTTTCACAAGAATAAACACTGATTTCTAATGGCCTGACATTTGTYTGGTTGAAAAGAGGCAGAACGCCGTAAGTATTTAACCAGGTTTTTTTTCTGAGGTCTTTGTAATTTGATTTAACATAGCTCAGGCTGTTAGGCATAACACATTTAATAGTATTGTCTGTCGTGCGATGAGTCAAACCTGAGGAGTTAGTAGCCCACAGTAAATAAAAATGGAGTCCAAAGCCTGTGGATAAAGCAAATACTTTCCATGGAATACTGGAAGAGAAAGAAGGAGTCTTAAGCTTTAATAAAATTTGTGTACTCCTCACAGTGTACTTCATGCTCGAGAATGAAAGCTCGTTGATAGCACYGGGGTGTTTGCTTTCATTGCAGCACTAATACAAATAAACTGCTATCCAGGTGAACTCATCTTGCCTTAGCTTGTCAAGTGTGAGTGTCAACATAATAAGACTCTAGAGCTGCGCAGTTACACTGCAGAGTAGCTAAGACTGTACCCTCACGTTACAAACATGTGGTAACAAATCTGCCTTAAAACATTCCTCTCTCTCTCCCTGCTGCAGCTGATTCAACTGTTTGTGTGATTGGGCTCCGAACTGTGTCTGAGAGAACCTGTACTGGTGACACGGCTTCACCTTCTACAGGAGAGRAAGGGATGACTGTCTGGGCATAGGAACCTCTTCAGCTGGATCTTCTGGTGGTGGAGCAGTACCGTGGAACCACTGCCCGGTGGGTCAGTGAGGACAAGCCTGGGAGCTCACAGATAATTGCAAAATGAGCTTCTACACTCTGTGCTGTCAGTCTGCCCCTGCCCTGGTGGGAAGACCATTACCAGCACATCTGTATCTTTGCTTCTCAAAGGCCCCTCTGGAGTGTACTCCCTCTCTTCCCCTGTCTTGTGTGAAACCTCAGGATCAACCACATTGCGTCTCTAAGGTTGAACATTTGTTACCAACCATGGCTCTTCAGAAGCTCCAGGTAGTTCAGCATCTATGAGACTTCCCTTGTGGGGCTGACAGCAGCAGGCAAACACAGTGACTCACATTTGATCAGCCCCTGCTCTCTGCAGAGATGGTCTATACCAGCCAAGCAAAATGAAGTGAGTGACCTCCTGTTTAGCGGGTACATAGAAAAGCAGAATTGTGCCCACTACTCATGCTGGTCTTAAAGGAACAATCCACAGTCAAACGTCTTCATATCTCATCAACAATATTCTAGAAACTCTGGTTGGTAAAATCTTGGGCTCACTCTTTCCTCCTTGTTTTCTTCTTGTCCTTTATACAGTATAACATAGCAGTCTCTAGGAGACATTGCACCATTACGGGCTTGCAGCTCTGGAGCAGGTRTTTATTTATTGCTTCATTCATTGAAAACTGCTCTGTAATTGTCTTTTTTTTTACTAAAATACTATGATTTTTATTCCTCCWTGTTAGGGGATTTATTAAATTGTTCAAGGGGATATATTAAAATGTTTATTGTGGTGAAGGTTTAATGAACAGAAAACTTTGCACTTCAGAATGGCTTTCCTACTACCTAGATTTCCTCTCAGTATCTTAGCAGGGTCTTTGTCTTGAGTTCTGTTTTGTTCTTCCTCCTAGGGACCTCAGTCAGGAGTTCCCTCCAAGCTGCTGTTGTTAGCCAGCTCTGGATTCACATCTTTGGGGGTTTTGACTTAGACGGCAAGATTAACTGCCCGCCTGAGAAATTTCTGTGGTCTCATTGCTCCATGGTGGTCTCAGATGACCCAAGCAGGGTTCACATATCATTGACCTGATAAGCGTTGAAAGTTCAGTCTAACACTTTAAAGTACAGCATGGCTTATCAGTGCACCTGCCTGTGCATTTACATGTAACAGTAAGGCACTTCCACTTGGCAAGAAGTTACTGGGCACAATCAGGAGCCAGTCTTCTTGACAAAATATGTCTGGTTTCTTCTCCTCAATGTCCCAAAGAATTTTAACCCCTCTTGTGAATAGATGTTATTCTTTTTTACTTTGAGCAACTAATTGATTTTTAAATAACACAATTTCTCACACCAGTTAATGCATACTGGTTTTTTGGTTTGACTGCAAAATGCTATCTTTCCTTGCTTTCTTTTTTCTTTTCTTTTTTTTTTTTTTTTAAGTTGCACTTGCAGAATATCCTATTTCGTGGACCAGGCTGGCAATTGGAAGCAAAAGTGTTTGTACAACAAACCCTAAAATCTGCTGAGTTTGTAACAGAAGCATGGTACCAACATAAGCAGTTCTATAAGACCACGTGAAACAACTGTAATAACCTTGAGTTCTTCACAACAGAAAGTAGCAACAGTTTATTAAGCATTTTAGATTTGTTTATTTCCCTTTTGAATAAAATGTAGGTCTTCTTCCTCTCCACTAATAACAAAAACTAATGGGACTGGAGATGAGGCAGTTGTTCCAGAAAGTCTCAGGATCAGGACAGTCATCTACAGGGAGCCGGTCTGTGGCTTTCCCCCGTACAGAATAGGTGTATCACAGGGTGTTTGGTTTCAAGTGAATTGAAAATTCAGAATTGAAAGCTCCAAGCAAATATGAAAGGCAACAAAATCCTAGTTAGCCGCTTTCTGTTTTGCAAAAACAGACTTGCAGATTTCATACAGTATCAGTGAAGACACCCAACATCGTTACTTATAGAGCAACAGAAGGTAAAAGAGATCAAAGCCAAATATTTATTTGCATTATTAGACAGGGATGATAAATCTGTCAGGAACAGAACGTATAATAGTGCTCACAGGTATTTCTGTTCTCTGTTTGTAAAGAAACCAAATGGTATACTCAGCTCTTATACTTTCATTCCAAAAAACAATTAGGAAAATTTTTATATTAAAAACTACTACTTAAATATTTTTCAGCCTGTAGAATGAGTAATTTCCAACCAAGAGTTTAAAAAAAMCCCACAGATTGACAAGCTCTCTGAGCCTCTGATGTTAGTATACAACAAATTAGATAATATCAGTAAACGTCAAACCCTTTCACAAGCTTGCTTTTAAAAGCTGGAGTTCCTAACTCTGGGGACAAAACATTGCTCTTTTGAATGCCAAAACAGTTCTTTCTGTCTTCTCTGTGACGAATGAGGAATGAGTGGACACGTCTTCCCTGTGGAAGGTGTCATAGAAGTTAGGTCAGCGGCTAGGGTTGTGATTTTGGAAGTTACTTTACTTTYTAATATGTTTACTGTATTCCAACCCTGCTCATTAGTTAGAGATGCTTGGAGTAAAAGTGACTTGCCAGCTGTATGGTCTTGCCTGAAGAGATGGGATTYCAGAATTTTTCAGTGGTTGATCTCCAGTTACTACTAAGGGATGACATGAAAAACATTTCCTGGAAACTGTGATCATCTGAAGGGAGGGAAGGTAGACTTGGATCTTATTATAGTGACTCATGTTCCCTCCGGAACAGACATGAAACAATCTAYGAGGAACTACCTCCTGCACCAGCTAAGACACGAACACTAGCATAGCATGAACAGTCCACTTTTAAAATGTCATTAAAAGCAGCATACAATATCAGCATTGGGTGATTTACACTAGCTGGTTATTGGGTTTTTGGCTGAAGTTASAACTTTTCCTCAACTGTGGTGTACAAAGGAATTGAATCAGTCACCCTCTGTTCAATGGGAAGGGAATGAAGTTCAGTGTCCTTCAGAGGACCTCAGGTTTGAAACCTTCTTGGTTAAACAATCCTCCCAATCTAGGCAGTAGCACAGGACCTATAACAGTACCTGGTTCTCTGTAGGGGTAGTAGTGGCATAAGCGCTGATGTCTTAAGACAACGAGGGAAATTGCAGTCGGTGTTATTAGTAGCTGCCTTTTCACTGGGAGCAGGAAGTAAGGCATAGTTAAAGATGTACTATGTTCCTGTACATTTAACTAAGTAACTGGAGCCTAAGATGGCATGTTCTTGCATGTATGTATTTGCTATGGATGGACAAGCTGCTGACACTTCCATCTCCTTGAAATCAATAACATGGCTCCTGTTGTCTTCAGGGGAAACAGAGACCAAAGCTGCAAATCCTGTTGGATAATTATAAAGGAAACAAAGAGTTGCAGTATGCAGTAAAACCCCGCATGGCTGGGATTCAGGAAAGCACTCAGTGTTCTTTGTCAGGGAAATAAATCATGGAGCAGCAGGAGACATTTTCAGTGTTTTAAATGCTCCTCAGGAAAACTAAAGACAATTTTGACTGTGCAGGTTTATGTACTCCATACCTCTATGGAATGTTTCCACCTTTGAGGTATTTTTTTAATCAGAAAAAAGCTTCTTCCTTCTTTTAATATGTTCCGGTGTGCATTTGTTTCCACAGCTGATCACTGAAGCCCCGAGAAGGCAACAGCTGTTGTGAATGTATAATCAGATTGCCCAGCTAATTAGCRGTTGTAAATGGACTTGSGKTTTTTTTTCCCCCTCTCCTTCTTGTGATTTCAGTGTTGATGACACTGTTAATAAATTCTTAATGAGGAAGAATATTATRTAAATGTTGGTTAAACTAGGTCTTCTTTTATATTCAAAGCATAGCACACAATTAAAATGTACTGTGGATAGAATCATAGCTTCATTTAACTCATCTCAACCTACCCACTCCACGCTGAAACGAATATATCCCGCTTTTCATTTGATGTGTCCTGTTGTGTTAAATGTACCGTGCTGATCTAAAAGTGGCAAATTCTGTGGGTGCCCAGAGTTGTTATCAGAGCCAGACACTGCATGCTTGCAAGACATGCCTCCACGCAGCTCCTCTAGTTTGAAGAAAAAGAAATGTGTAAAATGATCTCGCTTGTCCTTTCAAAACAGGTTTCTAATCCATTTCCTTGCAAAGAAACCATCGAAACTACAATTTTCCCATTAAAGTTGAGAGTCTGTTACATATTTTTTCCATAAGGTTTCCTGGTTTATTCATGGTGTGGTCACAGTTAATCAGGGAATAATTGCAATCTGTAAGGAATTTTTACAATTAGTTGGAAATGGTTACTTTTAAAAACTGTTATTCAGGATCTCCTCTCAACATTAATTTTGGAAGCATACTGATTTTTTCAAGGGTTTTCCCCCAAAATTGTGGGGGTTTTTTAAGAATGTGATTTTTAAAGATACAATGTTATATTTAAGAAGCACTAACCAGAGGCTGAAATCTTCCGAAAGCCTTCCTCTGATCACCTCTGCCAAGCAGTGCTGGCAAGTAGGGGGGAGAAAAAATGTCCAAACATAAAAGGGAAACCTTGCAGATTTTTAAAGCACAACTAAATTTGAAGTGTAAATGAACCTAATATGTTCAGTAATGTGGAAGTTTTAAGGAAATATATATTTATGATAAATCCTCATTTTTTAGAAAGTGGACRTGTGTCATCAGCTGTCTTTCTGGTGGAAAAGTCCTGCTGGATTTTGTGTGATGTTAACTGGCCTCAGAATACAGAGAATGATTTAGCTCCTGTTTACTGCTGGGGGAGGAAGGCTGCTTAAGCTTCTACGTATAATACCAGGGCCCCGCAAGCCACGAATCAGTCTCCCTATAGAAAAAAATGACATTAGCTTTAGAATTCATAGTGTTTCTGAAAATACTAAATATTAATTTATTTTTTAGCCTTCTGTTTTCTGAGACTTTACCACTTTCATTTTCCTTGCTTTGAACTGCAACTCTGAGGATATGAGTAMTTTTTAAAGAGGAAGTGGAGTTTCTTCATTGACCACATAAATGCAAGAGCTGGGCTTTTTTGAAAGATAATCCGATATTATGAAGYTAGTGATGAACCCATCGGAGTTGGCATGGCTGAGAGGACAGCTTTAGAGCATGAGAAGTACTGGGTGCTAATGAACAGAGTGAAGGGAAGATAAGTAATTCTGAGCTCTGGTATTCCATCCTGACAGCCAAGTACCTGCATCCAGAGTTCAACTTGATTGTTCCTTTTCCTTGCAGGCACCAAGCAAATGTTTTCCTACGTGCAACCTTTTAAACATGATGGGCTTGTCTATATTGCTGGGCAGAGATTTAGCTTATTTACCTAAGGTGAGTCTATCTGACAATTTCTATCCACTTACCGCCTGTAACCTCCTCACAACTTTTCTTTTTACGGTCTTTTAGATAAAGATTTGGTACTTGTGTGTCTCTAACTCTAAGGTTATATTTTCTTTAAATATGCTGTTGGTGTGACAATGTGCTGAGTATATGCAGTAACAAAGGTAAATGTGCTTCTGACCTATACGCAGGGGTTAGAGTAATGGATGAGAAAGGGAAAGAGCTTTTCCTTTCTTTTGGAAGTAATATCTCAGATGTTGTCATTGCAAATGTTGGAGCGGTGCCTCTGCGAYTCAGTAGGCAAGCCCTCCCAATCTATTAGTTAAATTGTTTAGCATGGGCTTTGATTAACTTTTGTTCCAATTTAACTTTCTCTTGGAAAACCTAGCTGGTTTTGTTTTCTGTTGTYGCTACAGTTGTGGCTAATATCTTGAGATCTACATTATAAAAATTAATAAATAAATGACTGTATTGATATGGATTTTTGTTTGGCATCAGCAAGCTATGTTCATGACTACCAACAGCTGAAGCAGCCAGATGTGTGTGTACGTGCATGGTTTTTCAACTACATGGGCTTTTRCACAATAAATCCATTAGTGCTGATTGCTTCCCTTTCTCTAAAAGGCCCTGCTTTTTCACTTCATTTTGCTATCTCTAACTCTAATTCAGCAAATAGCTTTTAGTAAAATCCTAAAGAGTAGGACATTCATGAATTATATAATTTAATGCATTAGTCACAAAATAACAGATGAACTTGTTAAGGGTGAGTCATGACTTTATTGCCTGCATCTTCTAGATGTAAAATGGATCTTTGTGGCTTTTTTTTTTTTTGCCTCCAACCTTCTTTATTCTGTTCAGAATGATAGACGCCCCGTCTGGTTTATGGCTAGGAAGACAYACTGTATGAAGAAGGCACCTGCTTTCTCTCTGGCTTTAGTCTGCATTTCTAATTGTATTTGCTCATTACTACCTGTGAAACCTCACCCTTTTTTTTTTCTGAGCAAGTTGTAAATATGGCTTCAATATACATTATGTTTAACACAAGGAGAGCTTTTCTTGGTATTTTTCACCAGGTCTCAGAATGGCTCACACCTTGCAAAGCAGGGAGAACACCCCGGGAGCCGGGGGGGTTCCGGCTGCCGCTGGCAGTGTGTCAGAGCAGAGCCGGGGCCGGGAAGCATGTGTGGTACGGTCTCTCCGTGGCAGAACATCCYCCTCTCTCAAAGATGTAATTTCAGTTTCCAAATTATAAGTCATTTAATGGAGGTTTACCACCTTGGGCTTGAAACAGAGCCCGCAGCTTAAAAGTCAACCTTCTCTCACAACAATTCGTATGCTRCTTTGGAGTGTGGCAACTGAAGGCAGCTAGAGGAAGAAGTGATTTCCCCATGACCCCGACTATTTATTTCGTACATTTACCGATGCGCTTGTACATTTCTCAGCACCCAAAGCTGCACGTTGTGACTAAGCTGTTACAACACTTCCCTGCCAGCAGAAGGAGAGGTCCTCCTTCCTCTCCGCATCCCTCCCACTGCCCAGTCCCCAGCTCCCCCTTCTGCCCGCTGCCACTTACGGGACCGGTCAGGGAGCCAGGGCAGSCCGGTGGCTTGGCAGCACAGGGCCAGGAGGAAAGAAGGGAAAGCTGGGACAGGGGAGAAGATGTCATCCCCTTTTGATGGTTCTGATATCAGCTCGTGCTGAAGCCATAAGGCATGTAGCTTCACCCAAAGTTTCACTTTTCCCRTCCCATGGGTGGTTAATCGATGAGCCTTTCACATCGCCAAACAATACAGAAAAACATTTTTGAAGACTCGGGAAATGCAACTGGATGATAATGAGATTTGAAGGCATGTGATAGGTTCCTCCTCAGGGAAGAACTTGTCACAGTTTCTTCTCAAGATCCCAGACTTTTTTACAGTCTCCCCAAATAAACCCTAAAGCAACAGACAATGTAGCTTATTCATGGGGTGGGTCCAACAGATCCCTCAAGACAAGGTCTGTGAGTCAAGCTCTTACTCATTTCCACAGACATGTCAAGGAGTCTGTTTTTTAAGGCACGTACCTTCCAGGCAAATAGTGCTATCAGAAATAATTGTGGTGATGCAGCTCTCTCTTCAAAACAAGCCAGCATTTGTAAGTTCACTGGACATAGTTGACAGTGTCCTTTGATTAGAGGGCTGAGTCAAAATTCAGATTATGCCTACAGATGCAGGAGTAGCCACGCAACAGGCTTTGCTTTTCCCAGGAAACGTCTTTCTCTCCCTCTTTGTGCCTCTTCTTATGCATCTTTGCCTACTATGCTATGTCTTTTTAAAATTTTAATTACTGAAATTACTCCTCAATTATCAGACCTTCTGTTATCTCCACCATGGTGTTTTTTCCCTCAGGAAAACAGCCCATTCAGCTCTTCACAGATCATTTCATACCAGCCTGTCCTGGGTACTCTTTGACCACATTTTCCTTTCTACAGTCAGGGCTAGTGATTAACTATTTTCCCATCTCTCCCCTGTCCAGAAGCTGGAGACGCACAAACATAGTTCATAAAAATAATAGCCAAAGCCCCTCATTCCTCACTGAGAGTTTATGTAAGAGTACAAAAGAGTTGCCCAAGGGCTCCTGAAGTTTTGCATAAAGCAACAAGTTAAATATTTCTAGTTCACGTGTGCAAATGGAACAACATTTCAGTGGTCTGCAGCTGACCACCTGCATCCTTGAAGACCAGAGCCTGGTGTGCTGAGGGGAAGAACATTGCCCCTTGTGCTTACATACACTTTATGGACTTTGTGAGGACTTTGTAAAAAGAGTGATTCTATTAATGGTTAACCAAGTCAATAACAAGACTGGGAAAACTGTTAATGATATATTTCCCTGAGAATGCAGCTAGAGCAATTTGTAAAATGATGCGTGATATCCACATGCATGCACAGACATATCCCAAGGAGAAGTGGGCAGAGTATCACAAGCGGTGTGCAAGGCTTCCTGGCTCACTGCACAAATAACACAGTCAGGGAGCATCCCTTGGAATGACTCCTCCCAAAAAACAGTGTTATATAAGGACAAAATTCACWCCAGTCGTGGTAGGTTTGATTTTGTCTTTGCCTGCCCACACGGGGTGAGAGCAGTAACTGTGCCAGAGAGTCCTTGACTCGGGAACATCCAGGTCGCTGCATGTTGTTGTACTGACTGGACACTTTTGTTATGCAAAGACTAAATCGTATGGAGTACAGGCAAAGAAGAGAACTGGTTTGCACTGGGATGTGGCCCTATGGCATGCAGTCATTATCTCCATTYCAGCCCCACCTAAAGAAGATGGCTGCTTTGCTTATGGCCACTGCCTAAGTGCTGGTGGCTGCATATTAATGCCCACTTTGTTCCCTGCCTTTGCATCAGAGAGGCAGATCAGCTTCTCAGAGACAATCCCACTATTGGTGCTGCGTTTGTGCTAGCCCTGCCACAATCTGTACACGGCAGCAGTATTTCTGTTAATTCTAGCCCCATCTTAACAGGGCACGGTTTTGAGGGACCTCTGAACCACCATGGGCACCCTCTTCTGCAGACTGGGGAAGGGCTGCCACACTCTCCCGTCTTCCACCTCCTGTCTGTGGGCCTCACTCAGCCACAGCAGCTGATGGTCTGTTCAAAGGGAGCTTTCACATCTGTCTGTAGCCATAGGGACCAGCTTGGTCCCAGTGGTTTGGGTTTCCAGGAGCTAGAAATGCAAGTGCACGTGTAATGTTTCTCTTCTGTGGCATCTTCTGCCTTTCCTGAAAATACCTGCATGTTCTCCTCATACTATAGCCATGGAGTACAGCAGACTTATGGAAAGTAGATCCCATTGTCATTTTTAAAATACTTTTAGAGCCTCTTTTTTATTTCCAAAGGAGAATCACTTGGCTTCCAAAGTATATTTTTAAAACAACATGAMTTCTGTGACCATCCTTTCTCCACTGGATTTATATAAATGGCTTCAGAAAAAAAAAAACCACGAAGGATTACTAATACAATGCAAATCATCATCTTGAAAGGTATCATCTGTCTCCTCCTTCCTCTTGTATTACAAACTGTGGATTTGCTGGGTAGTTTCCCTTTGCATTAAGAAGACTCAATATTGCTGCTTGGCTTTCTGCCACTTTTCATTGCTTAACTCTTTTTGACAATTAGAAGCTCTTCTGTTTATTAGGTTTGTATCAGTTTAATGAGGCATCTCCACTGGGTGCTGTTAAATCTGCCTCTCTTGAGCAGCACTCCTCATGCTTAGTGASTAGTTTCTCCTGTCTGTGCAATTCCACTCAGTGAAATCCCAAGCACCTCAGCCTGAAGTGTAGCGCACCATCAGTGTTACAACATGCAATGGTGCAGAGAAGAGGARTGTCCTAGTCAGAGGTTGACCCCACAGCCCACTACTTCCATACGTGAGTCCAGATCCCGCAGTGGCTCCTGTGCAGGTAAATGACCGTCCTAGCCACGGGAGGCTTTGCACCCCCCTGGGGATCTGCGGGCACAGCAGCACATGGGTGAACCCCAGCCTGAGAGAGACACACTGACATAAACCTTTCGAAGAGAAGCAACATAAAAGCACCAACTTCTTTGTAARTTATTTGCAATGAACAAAGTTAGAAGGTTACTGAGTATCAGAGTGACTAAAGGAGGTGAAGTGGGTTCTGCTGGGGCAAGGCAGCACAGCCTTGGAGAATTATTTTTGCTGCCTCTCGTGCTCTATTTGGACTGTTAGGCTGATTATACTTAGTCTGTCATGTACACAGCTGCTACGGGAGTACATAKGTAAATATTGACTAAAATAAATATACCAGCTTTGATAAATGCACCTCTTCTCAATGAACCTGACCAGCCAGCATAAATTAGTACAGATACTAAAAGCGAAGATAATAAGTAGAAATTTCTCCTTTTGTGTGTACAGTAGATGCCCGTAAACTTGTCATCTTTGCCATGATAGTGATAYCTATACCATAAGCAGTCTATAGGCTAACACACTGCCTGCACTGTGGAGATGGAGTTTTCCTCAGGACAGTTGGACTTAAAAATGAGAATTTAATCCTTAAACAAGACAGGGATGGCCTTGGATTTATTCAGTAATGCTTCAGAGGCTGGAGTACCTGCAACCTCCACTTACCTGCCATAGAAAAACGGGCAGCAGGAGTCACGGCCAGAGCCGTGTTTGCCGAGCATGTAGCTGTCACACGGGCAAAGCTCYCGCAGTCCCGGGGCTCTGCAGCTCCTCGCTCCCCTTGTTCCCTAAGGCTTAGTATTACAGAGTGACAGAGCAACTCTGGCCATGCTGAAATCTCTCAGCTTCCATGGAAATTAGCTGAAGTGGAAAGTGCTAAACACTTTCCAAGAGTTACTTGACACTTTGCAAGCTAAAGCTGTAGCAGTTTGTCATTTATTTATCTTTCATTTGCATGTTGGCCRTCTTGCTGAACGGAGCCTGGTGCTTCCTTGTACTAAGGCCCCCCTGAATCACTCCAGCATTAAGATGCGGTGATGACACCTCAGACTAAATGAAGGTGCACCTCTGTAATGGGCATATGGTCTGCAAAGCCCAAACTACTCATTATCATTCTGAAAGGCTGGGGTCAAACCATCACATGCTGCTCCTTTGCTGGGGGCTGCCAAATAAAGGTGCTCGTGAAGTGACAAGCTGGAATTTACAATAAAATCTGATAAATGGAGGAAGGAGGCAAAAAAGAGTAGCAAACCTAATTACCTGCATACTGTAATTGGTCACTGGCATTCTTATATTCCCTTCAGACAACTGAATCCTTTTAAAAGAATAGATGTAGGGCTTATGATATCTGATGCTCACCACAAACTGGAAAGTTTGGAAACTGAATCTCAGGACCTGTGCCTACTGAAGTCTGACTAATGCTTTGTGTCTTTGTTACATTTACTTGATCCATGGTTCAAATTACAGCTCAGAAACTGACCACATAATGGGATAAAAGAGAAGTTTATCTGTATCAGACATAACCTTTGCATSTCTTGTGCCTTATCTCTCTCTGGCTGAATTGGCATAGCTTGACAGGGCATGAATGAAAAAGGAAATTAACTATTTCCAAATCTTGTACCCATCCAAGAGCCATCTTTGCTCAAACTTACCCTACTTACGTTTTTGTTTTATTTTCTACCAACATTTGCAAAAGGGTTTTCTTTCTACTTACATTTCAGGGAGCTTTGTTTCGTAGACAGTCTTAGATAAACTCACTAGCAGGCAAGTGCATAGCAGGAATAACGCATATGATTTAACTGACAAGTCACATGCAACAAATAATGAATTATGGATATTAGAAGTTAAAAGAGAAGTCACAAGGCCAATGCAGCATTTAAATCCTGTTTACAACTTCAAATGAGGGTGCTTAGACTCAGTTCTTTGCATATTTGCCTACATATTGGCAACCTTTCAGGTTTCTGTGAGCCAGAAAGGAATGTCACTGATTTTCCTTTGCTAGTTCTTGTTCTCTATACCTTGCTCTCCAGCCCATTAAAAAAAAAGAAAAAAAGAAAAATARGAAGACATAAGAGACAAAGACTCAGTAAATGTCCTTTAGCTGAAACTTTAAAAAGAGCAGCCATTGGCCAATGCGCGCTGCAGAGCCGCCACCAGAGCTGCCAGGAATTGCCACATTTGCTGAAGGACTCAGCAGGGAGAAGAAGAAACACGTGCCTGTGAGAGGCAAACTGCTGCAGTGCCTCCCCCCCCTCGCCCCCTGCTCCGTGGGCCCCCGTAGCTGAACGAGGCATGCTAAAGGCCCTGCTTACGCCGTATGTGTCCTGTGGTTAAATGCACAGCTTTACTTCCCAAAAGCCTTGGTTTGGTATTTCTCACAAGTGTTATGATCACACATATTAAATTCGTATGTGGGCATGGGTAGAAGAAACASAGAGCACGTTTTGATTAGTTGCAGAAGAGTCTGAGGCTTGGAATAAAACTATCACTGCAAAATAAGTTATACCCCCACTTTGGGACCAAGGTTGTGTCTTTTATGTATAGCAATCAGCCAAATTACGTAGTTGTTTGCTTTGCACCTTCTGGCACAGAAATTGGTGTGATATTGATCTAACACAATCTTTCTCTTCAGGGTCATGCTGCTCAACATCTGCTCTGACATACAAGCCTCTGTCTCTCTGGCACCACAGGCAGAGCTGGCTGATGCAGGGAGTTCATTTAAGCAAAAGCAGGGAGGCAAAATAGGCCGACAATGTGCTTGGACTATGCTGTGTCCCTGGTTACCTCCTCTGCAGATTGGCTRTCAAGCCAAACTCTTTGCCATCCCTTCCTCCCAGTTCCTTCACTTCCAGCCAGCCTCACTGGCTGTTCTTCCACTTGTCCTTCGTCCATGGTTTACCACCTTCAGCCTTTGTTTCCCACTGTACTTCCCTTCTTCCCCCAGATAAAATTGCGATGGTCTGTCGTCTCCTTTCTCTCCTTCTACTTTTTACCAGTGGACCTTCCTGCAGCGCAAGTCCCTTGGAGCAAAGACTGCCTTACTGTCAGTTTGTGCAGTGCCCACCACACAAACGTCCCAATGCGGTCGGAGCCCCCTTGGTGTTGCTTAACCAGTCCACCCCCCGCACAGGGACAGCGCTGCCCTCCCTCCTGCATGGGTGTAACAGGGTGAGTTTGGCCCCTGCTGCAGACGCTGTCTCTGAAGGCCCGGCTGAAATCACAGCTCATATAGGAGCTGCCTGATGATGAGCATCTTCCGCAAGCAGTAATTAATTCTGTGACAACTCCSTTAAGTCTTCACCGCTCTCTTTTACCCACCTCTGCTCTCCTGCAGCTCCAYGGCTTTTCCATGCCATACCTCCAACAGCCAGTGGAGCAAGGTGCGCTCCGTTTTCTTGCCCAAGCCTTTACAGGCTCGGTGGCAGCCCCAGGTGTAATTTCCTCATGCTCCCAGGACTGCTGATGCAGAAGCAGCACGGGAGGGGCAGGGAAGAGCCACCCTGTTTCTTGCAAGCGAGCAGAGCTGTCCCAAGCTGGTGGCCTCTTTCCGCTCTGACTTGTGAGGCTGTTGCCTGCTGCCTCCTCCCCTGCCCGAGGCGAGGGAGCTGCCTGCCTCCTTCAACAGCCCCGGCTGGCCCAGCCTGCCACAGCAGCCCGGGGGGACACGGGCCGCCAGCGCCTTCCCCAGCACCTTCCCCAGCACCTGCGAGCTGCGGGGCCAGCTCTGCCTCTCACCACCCAGCCCCGCGCGCTGGCGTTGGTTGCTGCTCATCGCCTGTCTGCAGGCTTCTGGGGCAAGGCATGGGCGCGGGTGAGACTTCCCAGGCTTCCCTCGGGAGCCCGATGTCAGCCGATGCCGAGGAGATTTGGAGGCTGCCCCAGGGCTGAAGAGGCACTGAGCAAAATGGCGGGGAGCAGAGCAGGGTCTCATTCACCCAGGCTCAGGAAGACAAAGCAGAGTGCTTGAAATTCCCAGGCGTTTGGTGTCCATTAAAATCAACCAAGATACTGTTTTCCTGCTAATACTCCGCTGATGTGCTAGGGTGTGGGGGGTCTTACAGCAAAGAAAAATGCTGGGGGTGGGTCTGTGAGAAATGGTCCCAGAGGGCTGAAGCTCATGTAGAAAAGGCAGAAGGATGCCTCCTTCCCTGAGGCCCTTTCCAAAGCACCTTCCAGTCCTCCACAGGGACTTTGCACCGGTTTGTCATCCTGCCCCTATGAGCAGCTGCCTGGCTTTTGCTGTTACCCTGGGATCTCCGTCACTTCCCCTCCCTCGGTGTGGGGAGATCAGGGGTTTTTGAGAGGCTGCTGGAACCTGTGTTTGCAAAAGCGGCTCCTCCCACCCTCTGCTCCAGACTAGCCAACAACCGCAGGTAGCAAAGTTGTCCCCTTGTTGCCATAAGAAGTAATGTGAGCCCCATGCCAGTCTTGCACCTCTGCTGCATGGTTGATTTTAATGATTCCGTACCTTCGCAGGGCAGAGTCTCGACCCTGAGCTGCCTGTGCAACCTGCTCTTCCCCCTGGCTCAGAGCAGTCAGCCACCCATCAAGGAGCCTGCTTACAGAAATGCCATAGGAAAGTGAGGCTGGGTGCTATTCAGAAAGGCAGGCTTTGCTGAACCACACTTTATTTGTAGTGTTTGCTTTTACTCACGACACAATGTCACTCAGCCTGTGGCCTTATTGGGTAGTTTAGGAAAATGAATACTTTTGGTCAGTACCAGCCAGCTATTTGGAGGCAAATTTCATGCTGGAAAATGTGTGTGTAGTTAGCTGACAGAAAGGAAACAAAGGCAAAGCTTTTCTCTATTACACAGAATGATTTTGTTGTTTAAAATGATGCAATTATAATGAGCCTGATTCATTAGCTCTCTTTAAAAAGTCATGCACCTTCAGAGATAATGATCTTTAAATTTTAATTCCATTTCTAAGTGACTTGGTTTGACCTGTTTTGCTAGAAATAGTAATCCTGCTCATGAATACCATCTGCCCATTCAGACTGCTCATGAACCAAATAATGTCTTCAAGGCTGGAGCTTACGGCTTTAACTATCACATGATACACAGTCCCATGCCTCTTAATCAGAGCATCAAGTGATTTATTCAATGTGCTTTTTTATTTCCTGCCACGGCCTGCCCTCTCAGAAGTTTCCAACAGGTCGAGGCAGCCAGAATTGACTCTCGGGGCTGTCTCCTTCCTGACTGGCAATGCTTTCGTAAGCAGCAGCCCTTTCTGCTTTAGCGTGCTGTGTTTGCTTCTCTCCTTGCAAACTTCCCACAAAGCGGTGAACATTATCAGACGGAGCATGTAATTCCGCAATGAATGCAGCAAGATCTCCCCTGCCTCCGAACATTGCAACCTGCTTTAAGGAAGGAGGTCATTTATTTGTACCACACCTGGCACAACGGGACCCTGAAACGGGCTAGCATTTAGGCAGTACCACAGGGTAAATGTTAATAGATTGACAAGATTGCATGAGTAAAACTACTTGGTGCTTCCACGTCACATTGCTACAGAAAAGCTCAGCCTGTAATATATTTAGGAACTTGCATTTTTGTATTTACATGGCCATGACCTGAAAATGGCATCTTATCGGTGAGCCGTGTGTCAGTTGGTATGCCTCTGAATGCTTACCCCAAGCTCACTTGCAAGATGAGCAGCCACAGTGATTTAGATGCATACAGAGCATTCATTTAGACAAATTTTCTGCTGGAAATGTGACTAGACCTAGTTACCCAAAATTTGATCCAATTGCCAGACTTTAAATCCAGCATTTTTTATATGAAAGGTGCTCCTGATCTTTTGCATCTCTATTGAAAGAATGATTCAAAGATCTATTCAAAGAACAATTTGACCAACAATGGAGGAATACTACAGAAAACAGGAAAAAACCACATTGTTGTGGCCCTATTTGTAAATGTTTGTTTTGTGTAGGACAGTGTGCAGTGACTTTTTATTTCACATCAGCTGTAGTTAAGGTTTATGCATCAGCCCCATCTTTTACTGAAATTGCTGTGCAGACTCACTGCGCATACAGCAGGGGACCAGGCAGGGATGGACGAGAGGGGATCCTGCATGACAGATGTACGTTTCTTTGTAAGTCTGTGAGCCAAACCTTGGAACGCAAGGGCTTGTAATGAAGTTAGAGCACTAACCCAAATTCAGCCTTCTTTTAGGCCTGAAGGACACATAATGTCCAGGGAAGAGGACATGAGGCCACATTCCCATGGGAAACGTGTGTCTCCAAACACACGGCAGGTCTTGGCTTGACTGATCAGATTAATAACAGGCAATGATATTACACCATGCTGACTCCAAAGGGCTTCTGCATAGGTTCTGTAYATAAACTACGTTTCCCTAGCGTTGATCACAACGTGGCCTGTCTTCATCACCTCTGACACCGATTTTGGTGGTAAAATCACCAATGCCATTTCCACCGACTAACTCTCCTGGAACGTCTGTGCCGCAGCCAGAGGACAACAGGYTTTCTCTTTCCCTTGGACCACTAACAGACACGTTTCTGCCTTTCAGTTCTGTGTTATAGGCCTGCCTTTTCAGACCAAAGTGGTTTGTTTGTGAAAACTTCGCTTGTGAAACCAGGGGCCTTGCCACATTAAAGACTTGACATTGTGGACAGAGACCTTGAAAGCATTTCTTTGCATCTTAAAAGTTCTTACAATCCTGTAAGCTAAGGAAGCACGTCACTCACTTTTTCCTAGGCTGAACAGAGACCAAAGCTGCTGAGGAAAATTTTGAAAAGCTGAATGTTGATCTCCTGACTTGCAGCCTGCGACTATAATCACAAGACCATCCTTCCTCCCATTTTAGTAATAAAAAGCAGCAACCAAAATGAGAATGAAATGAGACAAAAGTGTCTCTCTTTCATTGGAAGGTGCTTAAATACTAAGATCAGGAGTGTGGGTTGCTCTTTGTTTTTATTTTAGGTCAGGGTGAAGTTAAGGAAGGGAACTTTCTTAGCACCTCCTTTCAAAATGGATATCTCCCTGAATATACATGCACGATTTGATTCTGGCCATTTTGTGAAAATGACAGCCTCCATCTGTGACTGAGTTGCATTTTGTTTCTCTTACAGTCCTATGAGCAGAATATAGGAGCTGTTACACTGTACACAGGGTCGGGAGGGAGGCTGTTGGGAGAGCAGTGAAGCATACAGCCGAGGATACCACCCCCAGCCTTTCTTAACTCTTAAATGCCGTTCTGCATTTATGTGTTTTAGGTGGAACATCACACTGGCGCTGAAGAAGTGGAGCCCTCCAGRATGAGTCATTTGTGTATCCTGTGATTGTGGTTTTGTTTATCAGCCTGCCAAGATAAAGATTAGCATCCTTTGAAGGATGACTAAAAATTGTTGTATGTTGCAGCTAAATCAGCATCAGCTGTCTATGTTAGTATTATCTTCTAATTTTTGTAATCTTCCTCATCCATCTCTTAGAGAATTTGTGTTAACAGAAAGAGACATCTAGCTTTCTTAAAGGACCTAGCCTATCACTGGCTGGGACAGCATTAGTGCTACTGAGGTGACACTTCTTGTGACATCCAAAGTGTTAGAGCATTATTCCAGATGCAAGGGCCTTCCTTCTGTCTCCATGGTGTTCGTATCAATTCTGTCTATAGTCACGGTGACTTGGAGACCAGTCCCAGCTACCTGAAGCAGTAGCTTCTTGTAAGTTTTCAAACGGGAGTCCTGTTGTACAGTGGGAGAGGATGGAGTACTATTATAATCTGCTGGGCTACTCCACTCAATCCCCTCAGAAGAGAGATGAAGGTGAACGATCAGCTTTCATTTCCTGCTGGTCACGAATAGCTGAGAGATAGCTGAGTTGATTTCAGCACATGTCAGAACTGTGTAGGGAGAGTCAAAGACTCAAAGATGGCTCCCAAAATTCATGATATTGTCATCAGACACCTTTGAGCAGCAGCCTGATGGGATGGCTCCATGCTGCACCTGAAACAGCTCTTTGCAACCTTTTTTAGATCCAGCCTCTGACCATAAACTGATGTTCCTGGGTCCCAAAATGAAGAATAGCAACTGCAGAACTGCTGGATGGGGAAATGAGTGTATCTATCTGTGTCCCCATCAGGAGCTTGGCACTACTGCACCACAGCTCTGCCAGTCTGAAAAGGAGCACAGTGGTGGCCACCTGGAAACTTCTGTTTTTCCCTTGGCAGTATCACTCAGCCAGTGGCTTGTGGCTGGGAGACCTGCAGCAGGCACTCACTGCTGCGGCGTTTGGAGGCAGAGGCGAATGGTGCAGCAGCAGCACTCCTGGGAAATGCAGGTAGATGAGCTCCCCGAGAAGCCTCAACAGGAACTTAAACCATCTGTTTGATCCTCTTCCCCAACAAACCCTGGAGAACCATAACTTATACCCTTCTGTGGTGATGCAGACGTTAGAGGGCTACTATGGAAAGGGCTAGGACATGAATACCACATGACTGGACACACTGCATACAATAGTAGTCCATATACTCTCTTTCCACTGAACTACACTGGAGTTATTGTTACCGTCTTGCTGAGCATCTGACTGAACACTTACAACAAACATTGATGAGAATTACTTTTGACCACTTGTGTAGCCATGCATAATTTTACTTGTGTTTTCAACTAACTCTCTTACCAGGATGAAAATTAGTAGAAAGTGCTGAAGAAAATGGCTGAATAAATTTCTGTAACCAATAATTGACATCTGATACCAAGTTTTCCCCAGGAAAGGAGCTGGAATGCATGAGATAAGTAAAACTTATTTAGAGATATAATCACAAAAAGTGTAATGCCACAGTCAGGAAACCACTACAGAGAGAATCGAGCAGCTTGTCAGGTAATGGTAATGGTATGATGTGATATTTGCAATGAATGCAATTAAAGGCAAATATCAGTGGACTCCTCTGATAAAAGATCAACTTTATTTTTCAGTCAAAGCATAGACTTAGAAGCAGTGTAAACTGAAACTACTTGTAAATGTAATTAATATACTAGTGGGAAAACCAAGCATTTTCTGTAATAAAGATAGCCAACAAAATACCTAGTGCAATAAAAACTGATGAGCTATGTGATATTTTATACCTCATTAATGCTTTGGTAGATAGTCATAGCTTCATTCAAAATGAGTAATATGCACTTTGTTTTCTATTTGTTGCCAGTGTAAAATATTGCAAAAGAAAATCCAGAATACCCTGGGCTGTGAAGTATGCACAGTGCTAAGCTGAGGTAACGAGAACATCCTGCTACTGAAAAAAGAAAGAACAGTCTTCTGCGCATCAGGAATAACAAAAGGAGCAAGAGCTATGATCATTATATTAAGCCATGCAGCCACTTACTAAGTGCTAATCAATAGAGACAGATTTAGAAACAAATGTAAGTCATTTCCAGTAACAGAAGTAAGCAGAGGGCTCGGAAATAGCATAGCAACAAACCTGCTCTGCCTGGAGGAAGCCATTTCCATCACTTGGGCTCCATTGCCGTCAGCTGTGACACACACAGGCCATGGAAATGGTACCATTTCAGTGCTGAGTGCGTGCAGCATTTAGGCTTTTCTGTTCCCAAATTACACATACTTGCAATCTGGTCTGAGCAAAAGTGTCTGTTTAAAATTGTACTCACGGTAAGATTTATGTCCTATCTGGACCAGAGCCAGTGAGTGGCAAATTGACTTTGTACAACATGCATATAGAGTTCAAAGCCTGACGCTCTCACTGTCTGCCAGAAGAGCATTTCCAGACTTAAAGGTGCTGCAGGTTTCTGGACCTTCACCAGGTGGTTGTGCTTATCTCCCAGTATGTTGAGCACACCCTTACACCTGAAGGTAAGCAGGATCTAAACTCTACCCTGATTTTGGACCTCTGCACTCCTGCTCAGCGTGTGATTCCTCTGTCCACAATAGTCACCTACCTGAGAGAGGAGACCCCCCCTTCCCACCCCACTACAACTGCATGGGCCCTGGGACTTCCCGGTGGCCTAAGTACACCCTGTACCAGACCTCCAACCCTATGGATGCTCTGGTTTCCCGTTCCATAGGCAAACAATAGCTCAAGAAGTTAGAAGAAAATAGGCTTGCACAAGTTTTTGACAGACCTGTGCATAGCTTAGACAGCACCTGATGCACACAGCTCTAGATTACCCTCACAGCCCACTTCATCCTCATGAATCTGGGTTTTCTTTGGTTCATATCAGTCCTTTAGTGAGCCCAGGGGAGTTCTTTTCCTTCTTCAGTTTAAGGCAGTTGCCCTGGCTTCTTCTATCATCAGTGGAGAGAGAGGGAAAGGGCCATTTTCAGGGGCCAGTTGACCCCACTTATGCAGCATATCTGTGTTAGGATGGACTGATTTGTCTTCTGGAGGTTCCTATCTCTCCTCACTGACCATATAAGAATTTTGTTTTAAACTGCATGTCTAATTTATTGGGGGGAGAAGTTAGATGACACAAACTTCAAGCCTCATCTGCCTATTGCAGGTGTCCAACTTCCAAGCAAAACTCTAAAGAGCCATCAAAATATTTATAAAAGCCCAGGCAGGGCAGATGTACAAACAGATTTCCAGGTCATCTTATGACATGGAGATACTACAGCACCAATGCAGGCATTGTTTTAGGTTTCTGTGTCAGACAGAAAATTCCACTATAGTATTTCATAGCCTCCTGTGCCAGGTTTTGTCTCCTTGAAATTGAGAAGCAGCTTTCTCTTGGTATAAGAATAGGAAGGACTTTTACATTTGGAGAATTTCCAAGAACTTGCCAAAACTGAGAAGTCAAATTAAATAGTGATTACATGTTTTCAGTAACATTGCACTGGCAGTGATCTGTATCTTCTTCCTTCATGCAAGCTGCTCCTTGCACAGAGATTGCCTGAGTTACCCCTCAGACAACTATAAATTCGGAGTAAATCCTCTGAAGTTAAGGTGGTGTAGGTCTGGTGACTATAAATGCAGATTCAAGCACAATACAATTGTGCTTAGCCAGCACCTGCGTTGTTCAGCGACTGTATGGTAAACTTTGCCTTCATGGCGAGGCTTAAGAGACTGCCATGCAGACGGAAATCAAAACGGATGGTGCTGTCCTTCATCTTGCAGGTGCATGTCCCCCTCCTCCCTTGTGTTGGCACAGTACTTGTGACTATGCCATCAAACAGGTCAGCAAGCTGATCTGGTTGAAAACTTGCCCTAGAAAAATAGCAGATTGTTTTTCAGCTGGGTCAGTGGCCTGATCCAGCTGACTGCAAGATCAGACAAGCACAAGCACTCCCTTTCCAGCACCTGGGCTTAGTGAAGCTGTGCCCTGAGATGTAGCTGTGACTATGCAGAAAGTAAAAAACGAACGTGCCCAACAAATGTTTGAGGCAAAATCCAAGACCATATTGTACTGACAGGAGAAGCCATAAAGGTAATTCAGTATATTAAGAGTAATGGGTAAATTGGCATGGTGATATGTGGCAGGGAAGCTTAAAGAAGGAGTCTAAACTATCAATTCTTCATGAGAAACACAAATATTACATTGACAGCTCAGCTCAGTGCTCAGGCAGGTACATCAAGAGTTAGTGACTTCTCAGTTCTAGCTGTGCTTTTGGCACCTGGCTGCTGCCACTATGTTCACAGCACAAAGGCAGATCACTGCCTTAGAGGGTTCATGGCTCTAGATCTCTTCCCATTTAGCTGAAACCAGCATACCAGTGTTAGCCATAAGAGAGTTGGTGCCTATGCAGTTGGGATCATTCACATTTAGATCAAGTAATTTGGTATTTTAGAACAAATATAATTTCTTTATTGTGACTAGAATAAGGGGATCCTGGCCTTGATGTTCTTGCAGATGGAAATTCAAAAGGAGACATCTAAAACTGCAGAGATGTATGTGCAGATTTTGAATTACATGGTTTGATCACCCTTTTCTTTTTTTAATGTTGTGCTTAGAGAATTGGAGACCAGTGTGTCTGTGATGTGCTTAACATCAATTGGAGACCAGAAACTTTTTTTTGAAAATCAGCTCAGATTTGCTCATTGAAAGTTTTTTTGGCAGAACAGGACAGAGTTTTGAGTTCTCCACACAGTTGTCTCAGCTCATGAACGTGGCCTTAAGGCTGAACTCTTCCCTTTTTATATGCCTATATACAATACTCAAGCAAACACAATGGAATGGCATATCGGAAAGCTTTTAGCCTCTTGCACCACTTAGTGCCATCTTTTCAGCTGTCTGCATTGTTTACTCATCTTCCTGCACCACTGTCAGTAAAAGCCTGCACAAGTTTCTTTTTGTCTTTCCTTCTTTCCCTTCCTTTTTTTTTAATCCAGCAGCACTGCAGACACAGTAGCACAACCAACGCAAAGAAAAACAACCAACGCAACCTCCAAATTCTAAACCTCTGCAGGACAGGCTGCTTGTGTGAAGCTGAAAAGGAGCCAGAGCATACCAGCAAGGAAGCTGTGATTTCATCCAGCAGCCTGACAGAAACTCCGAGGCTTCACTGCAGCAGTTTGTGCAGATGCAGCAGCATCCCTCTGACCGGGTCCGTGTCAAATGCTAGCAGAGGAGTCCCCAGAAGGAGGATGCCTATGTCATTCTGTGTCACTGCCCCCTTGCTTTTTAGTTGCAACTCTCTGAGGAAACCAGGTATGCTCTACAGGTTTTTAAACAGTTTTTATTCCTTAGGATGATGCCTCATTTCCAAGGGAAGGGTAAGCTGCATGGAAATGGGGAAGGCTGATGAGAGAAAGAAAGGTCCCCAAGGAGGGTCACTCCCCTCGCCGTGGGGTGGTGGTAATCAGTTTTTTGTGGGAGGAGATGCAGGAAAATTAGCCTGAGCGGAGGTGGCTGGGACATTTGCCTGGGGTGCAGGTTGGCAGGGAGGTTTATGGCGAGGTCTGGCGTGAGGGCTCAGGGGTGAGTAGCAGCTGTCACACATGTTTTGGTGCTTGTCTGGGGACTGATCAGAACTGGAGACTGATATTTCAGGTTTGGTATCTGTGCGTCAGCTTGTGTGTCAGGTCAGCAGGCAGGGGAGCGCTACTGCCCAGGTGGGGGAGAAGGTTTAGGACGGCGTGTGCTGGATTGGGAAAACACTGAAGATTATAGCGTACCCATTTGCACCGATGTGACTCTGGGGTGATGCTGCTGCAAGCAGTAGAGTGATGCTGACAAAACTGTGAACAGGATTTGGCCTTATAATGTGAAAATGAGAAGAATTGGCAGAGAGCCTGGAGGGGTGCTGGGATCTAGTCTCTGAATGTATAAATGCATGTGTTTCTAAAAAAGTCTGTGCTGGTTGCTGGATAGATGTCTGAAGCCCTACGAGCATGCATCACCTTTCACAGGAAACAAAGAGGCTGTTGCATTTCAGACAGCCTCCCCACTGAATTATTCAATGCAACTAAATAACTACAGAGCTCCACTGAGTTACATAAAACTGCAAAACTGGCTCCCTCCCTTGCCTTGAATCAATGCTATTTTCTCTTTCTGAATGCTACATTATAGCATCAAATGGGTGTCTTGGAGCAATGCTAAAGACACTTGGAGAAAGAACAGAAAACATAGTAAGACGAGCATGGAGGGGAACGGGCATAACACTGTCAGAAAGGTTCAGACCGAAGCACAGACTGCTGCTGGTCATGGGGAAATGATGGCATCTGAAATAGAGCATGCTTTGTGCCCCGTTGTGTCTTCAGAGCTAGTGCCTGTCCAAAAATGCTAATCTGGAGACAGCACCACCTAAAGAAAAGCAGAAAAGCACAAAGGCCGAGTGTTGTTACAGTGACTACTTCATGTGCCGGGTTTATTCCAAAGCAGGCGATGCAAACCCTGTGTACCATCCACACTGGCTCCCTTGCACCCTTTCGCTTGCTCAGCATCATCATTCTTCTTGTCAGATCCTGCCACGGTGCCAGAGCTGAGGCTGGTATACGTACCAACAGGGAACCAAATGCCTTTAAATGTCCATTCTCTGGAGCTGTCGGGCTGGGGGGAGCAGTTTGTCCCCGTTAGAGCAGCCCTAAGCAAACGTCCCGTTTGCAATGCTGGCACGAGCTCCCACGAATGCTGTGACAGGTGGGGAACAGGCACTGAACCAGCCCCTCACGTTGCCCTGACACCACACCAGTACCTCCTGCACAAGGGGACAGGCAGCCACGAGCCCCTCAGTGCCGGAGGAGTGTTTGAGAGCAGCCCCGTGATTGCTCTGCATCTGCTTTACCGGCAGCTAAGGAGCACCCCGAATGCCCCTTAGTATTCCATGCCTGGAGGTGGGTTACTGCTTCTGAAGATGGAGACATCCAATGCTTTAATCAGAAAAAAAGTGTTTGCAAACATTGAACGTTTACCTTTGCTGAATTACCTTTCCTTTTCCAGCAAAGATAATTCACTAAGAAATTAATGGCTGGAAACAAAACTATTAGATTGCTAATCAGAAATCACAGGGAGAAATGCAATATGAGTCTCATGCAGGAGCAGAAATGTTTTAAACAGGTTGGTTTGTTTGTTGTTATGTAGAGTTAATATATGGTAAAAATCATGGTCAGTTTGCCAGAAAATGATTATCTCATAATTTGTTCATAGTGTTGTGATTAACAACTTTGTGTTGTTGATCTGGCTTATCTATTTTCCTTTAAAAAAACCCCAACAAAAACTAATCAATATAGAGTGACACCATTTTTGTTGTGAAAGACAAGGTTTGCTGCTGCATCTTTCTAATGCTATATTGACTGCAATGAAACTCATGAGATTTAGAAAGGCCCAGCTTTAAAAAAAAAAAGCAAAACAGATTATCACAACAAATGCTTTATGACCTGAAGTGACCATAAAAAGTTGTAGAAATATTGAACAAACTGGTAGAAACTATAATATGTAACATAATCAGCAGGTGCATGAGCATATGTGATATAACGAGGAAAAATCAGTATAGCTTTTGTAGAAAAAATATCTCACAGCTCTACTAGAGTTTTTTGGGAGGAAGGAGGAGAGGGGAGTCACCAGTAAAGTCCCAGAAATCTGCCCCTGGGTTTGTGTTGTTTGACATAGAAGTTATCTGGAAAAAGAAGCATAGTTTGAGGTGAGAGAGTTTCCTGATGGTAAGTTACTTTAGGTAGCAAAAATGAAAGTCAGCTGGGAAAAGTATTCCAAGCTGTGAGTTATTGGGTTAAAATGGCAGAAAAAATCAACGTTGATAACAGCAAAGGAATGCACTCCAGTCAAAACAATCCTAACTTTGCATGCAGAGAGAGAACTGATGAAGAGAGAAGTCCTAGTATTCGGGTAGAAGAGATCCCTGAATTAGGACATACAGTTTTATGAAGTTGTCAGCCCAGTGCTCAGTGGTGGAGGAGGAAAGGGAGTATAACGTTAGGAATTATTAAGGAAAGAATAGAGAGGAAAACATAAGCATAGTATGCAGGAAATTTATGGTGAACTCACATCTTGAATACTGTCTGCAGCTCCAGTCCTCTCATGCTAAAAAGAACAAGAAAAGCTTCAAAGAAGGGCAAGAAAGCTGAAGCAAATGGTACACAGCGAATGATTAAATAGTCCGGGACTCTTCAGGGTGGAACAAAAGGAGCAGAGGGGAGATTTGACAATGAGTCTAAAAACCATGAGCAGCGTAGAGAGAGGAACTAGAGAGTAATTATTTCCTCTTTCACAAAGCAGAAGAACTAGAGGAAACCAAGAGAAATGGGCAGGTAAAAAGTCCAAAACAAATAAAAAGAGGCGCTTTTAGTCAGCCGTCTAACTGAATTTTGGAACGCTGCAGGACATGGTGGGTGCCAAAGCCTTACATGGGCTCACACAGCTACTGGACAAATCAATGGAAGAAAAATCCATCAAAGTCTATAAACCATGAGGATACCACATCTGTCCCAGGACATTATTGAGCCGCAGACTGCTGCGAGCTGGAGCAGGTGCTAAGTGTCACCGTACACTTGCCTTGTTCATGTAGCTTTCTGCAGGCAACTGCAACTGATGCTGGGATGAGCATCTCTTTGGTCTGACCCAGTCTGGCCATTTTTAAGACATGACTGGAATCCAGCAGGAAACTGGAACAGTGAAAAAGCCATGGAGGTATTTGCATTGAAACAAAAGCAAAAAGTGCTCCCCCATCAAACTAACTAGTAATAAAGCTGTCATAAGAATAATGAGCAGTATCAGACTGTTTCAACTGTGTCCAGGCAAAATGAGTAATTTTTTTTCTTGCGAAAGGGAAAGGGAGAGATACACCAGGAGTGGGAGGAACAGGGTGAAAGGATTCAACACGAAAGCTTGCCTAAGCTTTGTCCAGACAAATATAAACTCCTACTGCCCCTACCATACAGTCGATGGTGTTTGGACCTACAGTTCCCAGATCTACCACTCTGATGATATGCTCCTTTAAAAGATAGTTATCCTGACAAATTCTTGGGGATAACCTTTGTTATGGTATGAATGGATCAGCAAGTTATGACAAAAACGTGCGTATGGCAACAAGGTCATTTTCAGGGGCCTCCTTGTGCTTTTGTGAATTACCTAATTTTGGTTTTGCTTTCTCTTTATAAAATATCCACCCATCCTAAACTTTTCAGTCTAATCTTAATTTATTATTTTAAGAAGAGCAGGGCAAAAATTCAGAAATGGTGTATAAAAATCTACTAAGACTTTTCCTATGAAACAGACTAACAAGAAATGAAAAAAAAAAAAAATACTTCCTTCTATGCATTAGCTAATTTCATAGTGTTTATCAGGAAAAGATAAATACAAACTATTTGTTATTGTGAACTGCAGATATGCTTTTTGCAGTGGATTAGGAAAATAAGGAGGTCTAGTATTTTCGCACGGGTTGTAGATCCAGCTAAAGACAATGATGGAGCTAATAAGGACATATGAAAACTGCAGCCTGACATGCCTTTATTGAGATTTCCCCTCAGTTTCACCTCTGACTTAGTTCAAGAACACATCATTTGCCTGATTATTTACTGTAGAACAGGGACCAGTCTTTAGACATTGTTACAGACACATGACAATGTGTAACTGTAAGAGACTATGATCTGGTGTAATTCATACATTTGAGAGCCATGAGAAGGTGCAAATTAAAGCTCAAAGTCCTGTATACAGGTTTTTATACCATTTGCATTTCTCATTAGATGTCTGTCATTCTTTGTAGTGGGAATTATTCTAGCTTCAATCATTTCTATAGAAATTGATTTCAGTCAAGTTTTGTTACATCATCCAAACTCACTTCACTAAAGGCAATTTAATTCTAGTTCAGCATACATTGCAACTAGTGATTTACCTCAACTGTTTTTGAGTAAACTTTAAACTGGATGAATTTCTTCTAAATGGGAAAGCCAAGGCTGGTCAAAGTAGACTCACTGATTCAAAACGGATAATGCAAGTCTTTTTTAATTCTTTCATCTAGATTAGACATTGGACAAATTTAGGGGTCATACAATGTGTTACAGCCAGGCTATCTTGCTACCTGCTTTTCTGTTGTGGAAATGGGAACTGGAACCATCAGTACATACATCCTTACGTCCATGTGTGCTGACCAGGAATTACTGCAGTGAAAAATCAAGCGTCACTGGGAATCAAGCCCTGCTTGTGGTAGGCAAGCCTAAACAAGGATTACAAAGGTTACTAGGGAAGGTTTCCCACAACTCCTGTGCTTCAAGCTCCTTTTGGAAGCATTTAATTCTGCCTTTGCTTTCTACCTACTGAATGATGTTTTTCTTTTCTCTCTGGTTTTTCTGTACCACTGTAGTCGACTAGTCAAACATGAAGAACATGAAATGTGACCAGCCTGGATTTGTTTGTCCCTGAATTTGTTCAACAGCTATCTCCTCCAACATTGATCTGGCAGTGCATCTACTCACAGACTGTTTCTCCTCATGATACAGACAGACCCACATCTAAACTAGTGTGGTTTTTTAATTAATCCCTCAGACCATTCATTGATTCACTAAGTGCAAAACTATTTCCCTATTTTATTCACTCTTTCAGACTTTTTACAGTAGCATAGGAATAAAATGGAATAATGTGCTTCCTTGGGAAAACAGACCGTTATTCATTCTTGCTGAAAGGCTGCTCATCTCAGCTGACAAAAGATGCCCTTTCCACAAACCTCTCTGATTTAAGATCGTGGATTCAAGACAGTTCATATATTATATGTATTACTCCACAGTTTTTATTATTGACTTTATTATACCATTAAAACATAAGTAAATTTTCCTAGACAGGTAAATACTCATTGGAAAGGAGAGAGAGAGAATGAGACTGTAGAAATGGCCCACCAAATCTAGGCCTTACGTTATCTTTGCAATGCTTTCAGCTGAAACTTTGATGATGAGAGTAGATGGAGCCTTATGAAAAATGTGTAGTGGGTACTTAAGAAGTTCTGGGAATGGACAGTGGCTCACTGACCCCTAAAATTTTAGAACCATTGATCTAAATCCACCGTCTGTGAACGTTAATACCCCATACTGAAGAATTTGAGTACCAATGTGGCCTATGCAGGTCTCAGTGATGTGGGCTTGTTCTATTGTCCAGGGGAACAGTAGGGAAATGCCACTCATATTCTTGTTTCTTGCTTGTTTTCCATCTTATTACGTTCTGCATGTATGCAGAAGAGAGAGAATTGTAGTAGAACTTCAGGAAGAATTCTTCTGAAAATCTTTATAAATTTCAAGTGAGATTCAGATACTGTTTGTAGAATAGAGGCAGTTATCAGTGAACCAATGTTGATATGAAGAACCAGACCTGATTTAAAGTTATTCTGGCATGAACTGGTGTCATTCTACTCACTTTCATGGAGCTGCTGCAAGTTTATATTGACGTACATGAATTCAGAATGCATAGTACTTTACTGAAAAACTCAGATTCAAAACTGAACAACAGGCATGCTGTCATACCTGTAGCAGGAGCTATAATTACTATAATTAAAGAAAAACTGTGTGAGCTGAAAGATAGGTTGCACTTTGAAGCATTCAAGTGAGAAGAACATTACCGTTCTGATAAAGTCTTTAATTGCACCTCCTTACCTTTCTCAACATTTTTTTTAGTCCAAACAGTTTATAATCTTTTTTTAGCACACAGATGACAACTGCTTCAGTGCATTTCAAATTTAGGCTATGGCTAACTTCCCTTCCAAAGGTTTTAACAGATACCTTGCAAAAATTCACTCAGCTGTTTGTATATGGTGGCCAATTCTCATCTTAAAACTCTTAGTTTCAGTAAAATTTATGTTACCAATCTGAAACGCTCCTATTCTTTGCACTTTAAAAGATAATATTCCAAGGGTGAGCTGATGTACTGTTGGCCGTTGACTTCATTTTCATTGCTGTTGTTTCAGTTCTGCCATACAACCACAGAAGGAAATGTTCGGACTGCTTAGTTTCACTGGTCTCCTTGAGAAAACCATAGACAAGGTGTAAATGTCAAGCACCGTATTGGCTCTGCCCTACATCTGCTGCTGAGGAAAACTGGGCAGCAGCAGAGGTACCAGCAAAGAGCCTTGGATTTATTGGCAGGCAGGAGCTTCATGGGAGAGGCCAGTAGAAACCTCTGTCTTCCTGCCGCTGCCAGCACTGAGGAGGGACCCATACATGTAGTCATCCTTCAGCAGCTGGAAGATCTGAAAGAAAGATAAAATAGCCCTATCTCTTCTTTTTGGTAAACAGGAAGCCCTGGTCCAGAGGTAGAAGAGACTTCTCTTTCTTCGCGGCTGCAGAAAGTGGAGCATCTTCAGGCGAGCATTAGGGAGTTTGCTTCAGGGCAAGGACTCCCTGAGCCCAGGGTTGGGAATCTCGGCTCACTTTCCTCTCCAGTAGCTGAAGTGCCAGCTGGGGTAGGCTGGACGAAATCCTAACACATTCTCCAGGAGTTTAAAAACAAACTGGCTTAAAAGTAGGGTTTAGTCTGCCTAAATTAGCAACTAACTGGCATCTGAACTCCAGGGCATCGAGTGAACCAGTTTTCCCAAAGTCCCTAAGTTCTCTGTGGCCACTGAAGAGAACTGGGTGCCCTTGAAGGCCACGTGTCTCTCTGAGCTGAGATCTGGCCTTCCCAAGGGTGGCCACCTAAACGTGGCCACAGCCATGGGGGCTCCCATGCCTGCAGCTCCGTGGCTGTGCTGTGTAACCTCACTCGGCAGCAGAGCAGCGCRTCGGGCTCCTTGCCCTTCCTGGTTTTAGTGAAATCCCGTGTCACTTGCCTAGGACTTCTTTTTTTCAGGGATTTAAGACATTTTCAAGTGCAGAAATGTTGTCTAGGTGCCTAACTTCCAGAGAAAGGTACTGTCTTGGGGTCTGCACAGCTGGCCCTTGCAGGAAAGTTGCTCTCTTGGCTTGGACCAGAGGTCCGTTTAGCCCAGTACCCATCTGACAGGGACAGGTTGCTTCCTGTCAATAAGGGGAGGACCAGCATGAACAACAGCCAAAAATAGGTGCCGAGGAAAAAAATAAGAAACATGGCCATAAAAAGATGCCATGGGAAAGAGTACAAGAAGCAGGGTGTAGAGGCAGATCGAAGTTTATATTTGCAAAAGACTTAACTGCTGTTACCTCGTGTGTATCTAAACTTACTTTGGCAGGTGGGTCCTGGGATCCCGCTGCCTGAAGCACTTCCAAGATCTGGCTCCGTCCATCCGTGTAATCCTTGCAGGCAGCCTGGCTTAAGTTTTACAAACTCAATATGCCACTGAGGTAGCCAGCGGGCCCTGGGATGGTAACTGAAATCCAATCACAGAGTTGAAGCAAGTCCTCACCAGGAAAGGCAGCAGAGGTCAGGGAGTAGGAGGCCAATGCACCAGGGAGAGGCGTAAGGGTGGGAGAAGGCTGCACTAAGGTGAGGACACTTGTGCACCCTGTGTACCTTTTTCTGATTTCAAGAATCAGGAAGGTTGTGCCAAACCTAGGCATGTATGAATATATGAAGCGTGTGCTTGTTAACATTGCCTATAATGTGTTGCTGCCACTTTCAGAAAATTAGTAAGTGCCCTGGCCGTGGGAGGTGAATTCCTAGAGAGGGCAAGAGCAGTGACATAGAGTCAGGGCACATTATCGATTTATTTGCACATGTGAACCAGCTCTAATAGGGAGTTGATCGAGCAGCATTCAGGGCAATCCTTTCTTCTAGGCATCTCAGCCAAGTGCCAAAGCCCAGCTCCGCAGCCGTCGATCTGCTCCAAGAATTTCCTCAGAGCAAATACCAAAGCAGAGTGCAAACTCTCCCGCTGCTTGCAAAGCCCTTCATAGCCGGAGCCCTTCATCGTGAAACGAGTACCGCAACCCAGCATAACTCGGGAAGCGGGTTGTGGCAACCAGGCAGCACCAGGTACGTGCTCCGGCCGTGCTGGCGCTGATGCCGACGCCCGTACTGGGTATAAACACCTGACACGTATGCTAAGAGCGTTTTAAAATGTTGACGTTAAAGCGCGGGGGGGCGGGCGGCGGCGGTGGTGGTAGTCTGAACCGGCTGAGCCGTTAGGTAGGGAGCACCTGCCTGGTGGGCTCCGGAGCAGGAGCTGCAGGCAGGCGGCAGGCAGCAGCCAAGCTGCCCATGTGGCACCCGCCGGGCGCACGCGCTGTCACGACCCGACGCCGGGCGCAAGCGGAGCCGCCGGCCCCAGGCACGCCGCGGCGCTTCCATG
>JASVER010000016.1:12771327-12889217 GCA_030449065.1 Oceanodroma leucorhoa | reverse complement strand
GCTGGGGGCGGAGCGCGGTGGGAGTGGGCGGGGCCCCGCGCGCCGAGGGGCGGGTGAGAAGCAGCCCAGGGAAGGCACGCCCCCGCCTAGAGGGATTCCCCCCGCCCCCCGCTCGGCCAAGCGGCGGCGCCGATTGGCTGGCGGTGCGCGCGTGATACTGCCCGCTGCCCACCCGCGCGCCGGTGCTGGCGGAGCGGCGGCGGCGGCGGCGGGAGCGGAGGAGTCAGGTGGGGCGAGAGACGGGGCGGGGCGGGCGCTGCGTTGCCCGGGCGACGGGGGCGGGCGGCGCGGCGGGGCCGGGCCGGGCCAGGCCCTCCCGCCATGGGCTGCCGGGACGCTGTCAGCGGGATAAGAGCGGAGCGGGCGGCCGGGCGCGCCGGCTCTGGCAGGGCGAGGAGCGGGTAAGGGCGGGGCGGGCACCGCCGCCTCCGGCCTCGGGTTGCGGGGACCCGCGTGGCGGCGCGGGGGCGGGTGGGAGCCAGGCAGCTCGGCGGGCGCAGGCCCAGCTGCGGGTTTCGGCAAGGGGGCGCCCGGCGRCGGGCCAAGGCCGGCGCCGGGAGCCGCGGTGCGTGGGCCGGGGCGGGCTGTCACCCGGCGCCTGCCGCCTCGGTCGCGTGAAGATGCTGGCTGGTGGCCCTTGGTGGCTCAGGGCAGCCTGGCGGGCGCGGCCGCGGCGGCGGAGGCTGTGGGAGGCGGAAGAAGCAGTCGCCGGTGGCGCGGGCGGGGCCCTGCCCGCCCCGAGGCTCCCCGGGGCAGGGGCCGGGCCGCGGTGGCTGGCGGCGGCGGGAGGGGTGGGTGCGCACTGAGGGCCCTCGTGTTTCTCAGGGGCAGGAGCCGCGGCTGGCTCCGTCCGTTTGGTTACTTTGTATGAGGCGGTTCGTCGGCAGGAGTGCTTCTTCCTAACTTGTGGCCTCTGCTTTTACTGAAAGGCGACATTTAATACTCCGTGTGCGGGCACGGGTGGTGTGTGCGGGCACGGGTGGTGTGTGCGGGGTTGTTTTCCCTTCCTCCCCGTGTTACGGGGATGCTGCGGGCTCTGCGCCGCGGCGGGCTGTGCTTTGCGGTGTGTTTGTGCAAAACTGGAGCACAAAGGCTCGCTGTCAACAAGGCGCTTGTTGAAGATAGGAGATAACAGTTGAAGAAAAGCAAATGTGGACTGTTCACGGAAACGCGATAATATTGATGGACGTGGAATACAACAGTCGCAAGCACTTCAGCACCTGAACTATGCTTTCTTTTACCTACTAAAAAGAGTGGACAGAGGAGCAATGAGAACTCTTTTAGATATTCTCTGAGCATGGGGAGAATGTGTGAAGATGCTTTTCCGAGGAAAAAAAATAAATCTAGGAATTGGACATTACCTGGTATCCCCACATGAACTAAAGAGCTGCCTTTTACTTACCTATACAGTGAGAGAGAAGGCAGGGAAAGCAGGTGCATCACTGGAAGTGAGAATAAAAACTTCTTGTACAAGAGAAAGCAGAGCAGTTGAAGAAATTCAGAAGGAGAATCAGATGACTGAATGTGGTGGCCTAGGAGTTGGAAAAGCATCCAATGTGGTTATAAATGGGAACTGGCTGGAGAAGAAAATCTGGATGGGAGACTTTTTTTCCTTTTTAGTTGTAGTGCCACATGAGTCAGTGAGACTTCAGTAAAAGGATCTAGAGAAATTTGGACTTACTGATGCAGGCTTGTGTCACTAGCAGAATCGTACTGTTGCCTATGAAGTGGTGGGACAACCTTTGGCAGAAAAACCAGCAAGGAGATCTGTTTTAGTCATGTGTATCATAGTCTTATGCTAGGTAGCAGAAAAGAGATGTCTGGAACTCTTAACCCTTCCTGAAGGAAGGATCTGAATTTGCTTGCTTGGACAAGAGATCATGTCTGCGTGGAGCTTTTACCATGGTAAGGAGTCAGGAAAATACTGAGTCTCCTTTTTGCCTTTAACTGTAGGCTCACAGACCAATAGTGCAAAGAAGAAAGTATCCATTTAGATACCTTAGAAAAATCTGTTGTTTAGTGGTTCTGAGAGTTTCTGGTGGATGTTTAAAATAGAGTGAATGAAGAAAGAGAATACTTTCATATATTGTCATAGAAAAAAAAAATCAGTTTTTTCTAGGGTATTTTAATTTTACTCTTCTTTCTTCCTCATCGTGCTTTGGACAGAGAATCTTGCAAGCTAAGAGCAAGTAGCTTTCAATGCCTTACTTCTAAAACCAAAGTTAATAGCAAATGAGACCTCAGGAAGTCAGTTGTCACTTGGTTTGTAAGACTGTATACAGATTTCTTAAGAGGAGCTTCTTTTAATGTCACTCCCTTCCTGCTTTCCCTCTCTCCTTCCCCCATTAGTTTTTTTTTACCATACTCAAAGACAGCTTTCCATTAAAAGTGTTTAATTAATTGTAAGAAGTTTTTCTGTTAGGTTAGTAACCATTTAATTAAGATTTTTATTAAATGCTTCTTTTGCTTCCTCCTTTCTCTTAGGCCCTGGTAGATTTTTCATATGCCTCCACATCAGTTTTTAGTGTAGTTTAAGACAATAAGAAAAGAGACTGTAAGCACCTTGAACGATAGCATAGGATCTGTTGGAAAGTAAGATACTTAATACGTAAACATCAGAAGAGAGAAACTATATGCTTAACACTTATAAAAGTTGCTGCTTTTATATAGTTCTCTTTACAGTTAAGCTTAAAGAGTGTAAGCAAATACTATGAAATAGGAACAAACACTTCAGGAAGCTATCAGTTCTGTATTTTTATTGTCAGTGATTTCTTTAATAGACCGTGTGCATCCTTATTAATATACAATTGTACACCCTTGCAGCTTGTGCAGGGATCTAATTTCCTTCGTATTTGAAGAATTTTGCCATTGTCATTGTGGTCTCTTTTCAAATAAGATAATGTTGCACTGGTTTTGATACTTGTCTTTTGTGGGCAGAAGGGAGTGGAGGGAACATAGGGTAAAATGATTATTTTGTAAGAGGATTCTGGCGCACCAGGAAGCGCTTGCTGTCCAGAACATGCTTGCTTGTCCTCTGAGGGCAAATTTAAGTTCCTTGGATTGAACAGCCGTCATCGACAAGACCTCACTAATATCTGTTTTACTGCTTTTTGAGGAGATGTCAGGCTCCATGGGCTTCCTTAGTGAAGAACTGTAGTAGCTGTTGCCTGAGATGTCACTACTTCATATTGTTGATTCAACTATAGGGTCATCTTTTTGTTATGTTTGTTGGAAAAATGGATTATAATGTTGGAAAAGGATTGTAATATGCAGTGGAGAGAGGGCTCTATGTATATATATTTGGGATTACTTTGACTTTTGCTTTCTTTTCCAGTTCAGAGATGGTTGTGGAAATGTCGGTTAATCTGGCAAATCATTGCTTGGTGAAGATTCATAGGCCTTTAGATAGTATCAAGTAATTGAGCTGGTGTCATCAGAGCTATCAGCTCCCGTGACAGCACTGATCTGGAGATGATATACCTGTTTTTAGACTGGGACAAGATCAGGTAGAAGAGATCTGTGGTTGCTTCTGTTCTGTCACCTGGACTGATTTGTCTGAGCTGGCTAAGCTGATCAAGCAGCTTGTTACTGCTGAAGGGGGAGATCTCCCTCCTGCCTTCTTCCCTTTGCTGGCAGTGGCAACTGCCCGGTCCCTCAATATGGCAATTCAACAAAAAAAATCGAGCTGAAAAAAATAGTTTTCTGCAAACCTGTGGAGATGAGTCATGTTGAGAAGGAATTGGATGAGCGCGGTGCTGGAGGAAGAGGAAGGGAAGAGTTGCCGGGGAGGAACAGAAACACCTTCTTGCTAGTCATGAGTTGTCAGGTGGGCTGAGCTGTCTTGTTTAACTGTACCCCAGCTGCTCCTCAGGAGGTGTGGGGGCTTTTGCTTAGGCTCAACAGGGTGTTTGCTTCAGCTGTCATGGTCATTTGAGAAGAGCTAATAAAGCAGTGTGGTATGCACTAGATACGGATTTTCTTTTCCTCTGTTCAGATTCAGGTCTTGCATTTGAACATGCCTTTCAGTGACTTGTTGAAATTAGTGCATTGGAATGTCTTGCCTCCAGGTAAAGCACTCTGCACAGAAGTGATACTGGAATGTGTGAAGGGGAAGGGAAATGAGAAAAAGATGCTATGTGCAGTCTTGAGGTTTTTCTTGCTATAAGCTCTTAGCTCTTTATGATTCATGCTTGCAGCCTGGGGTCTGATTAAAATCCCATTTTTCTGGGAAGTCAGTTTTTTTTGGTACTAATTATTAGAGTAAAGTGTGAGTCTTGCTAATGTGATTTTTAGGTAACTATGCTGTGTGCGAAGATATAGCTTAAATATGCTGAGCATGAGAGCAAGACAGAACAAAATCAAACACAAAATTTATTAGTTTATGTATGTTGAGGAAGGGATAGGTATGTAATGCTGTGATCAATGTAGTGAAGTCCTGGAATAGTGCTATATCTGGGTACCTGTAAGTGCTGAAACTTCTTTGTTCCAGATATTTCTCTTAAGTTCCACTAGCTTTTTTAGTCACCACTGCACATTTAATCTTCTTTCATATTCTGTAGCTCAGGTACTTTGTGGTTTTGGTGTGTTACAGAAGAGCAGGGCTTCCACTCTTCTGCTTCTCTGACTTTATTTCTTAGCCCTCTTCTCCCCCATAAATAACTCATACTGCCTGCTGTTACTGTGGGTGGGATTTTGCAGTGGCCACACAGCAGATAAGCACTGAAAGGGTTGTCTTCTGCACTTCTGAGCTTGTGTAGTTCACTGCAGGCATCTGGGGCTTGTCCTGTGACACTTGTGTTTGTATGGGGTTTCTGAGCCACGTGGAGCTGAGGGACTGTGAGAATTACTCTTACATTGTGAAAGAGCTTTTCTGTGCTTTCTGGATAACTTGAAAGGTGGGAAGTGGAGGGCAAAAGTGATGAATGGTGATTTGCAAAAGATGGTGGAATACTAGTGCCCGTTAGACTGTGTCTGTGTTAGAGTGGTTGAGCAAGCATCTGACAATCTCGGCTAATCCTCACGTTTATGCATTCTTTGCCCTCTTTTCCTGCACCCAGAAAGTTGAGCTCCTTGACTTTAGTTAAAATCATCACCATGCTCCATGGAAAAGTATGGGAGCATGGAGTACTAAATGTGAGGTGGGAGGAGGGAGTTCCTAGTTCTTCAAACCTCTCACAGTAGAGGAAAACCTTTCTGCTTTCCCAAGAGAAAATTGGGAAGGTAAAATATCAGAAGGAATTACTGTCAGATAATGCCAAATGCAAGGCTTCATTGGAAGCGTTAAAACTGATGTTAACTTTGTCCAGTTTTGTATCAGCAAATCCCTGACTTCATCTATTCCTCTTTGGTATTGTGGAGGCATTTACTGAAGATTTGTGTTCTTGGGTGGGATAAATGGCAAAAAGCATCTAACTAAATCTGTTAACCTCAGTAAGCAACTGATTTGGTTAGGCTTTAGTGTATTGACTAAAAGATGAGGAATGAGTAACAGAAAGCAATCTGAAGGCATGATTAGTTCTCAATGTCTTAATTCTGGAAAAGACTGAATTAGTAAGGAATATATTTAAGACTTAAGGAAATATTCCTGATAGTTCATAACTGTATTGCAGAAACTGAAAAAAGTCCAGCAATATACTTTCATTATAATATTTCAAGAGTTGAAATTTGTCCAGTTTTGATTTAGTAATTCAAACAGACACTGAAATAGTCTTAAAAGTAGCCAAATTTTCTTTCACCTTCTATTCTCCTTCTATTGGAAGGCAAGAGAGTTGAACAATCCTAATTTCAAAGAATTGAGAGCAAACATTCTCATGACTTGCTGTAGAGGAAACAAAACAAAAGCCCCAAACTGTAAAACTTTGTGTGCTACCTGAGGTACATATTTATCTTTGTGTTACTTGCATGTTTCAATTATGAGGGGAGATTTGAGTCCTTGAAGAGTGTGTAGTTTCATTCTTGATTTGTACATTTCAATTAACAAAAGATCAAAGGAAAGCAGAATCTCCTTTGTGTATCTAGATACATAGATGAAATGCTGTGTGTGTGGTCTTTTCAATTCCAGAAAGTACTCCTAATTAATCTAGAACTATTTTTAGAAGCCTAAATTACTTCAGTTACAAAGTCAATTTGATTATTGGAGTTCTGCTAAATCCTTAGCATTTGCAGAAAAAATTATCATATGAAGTTTGGTTACTGAAAATACTACTTGGCTATGTATGTGGCCTTCATCTGGCACACTTCATTCATCTCCCCAACTATCTCTCAGAAGTGTAAAATCTTGTTGGTGTATGCATGTGTGATAGACATCTATAGCTTGGGGACTTCTTAAACACAAATTTTGGCTTTTTTTGCATTGTGGATGGATTTAGGGTTTTCTTCAGTGGCTCAGGATTTTCTTAAATATTTGTCTATGTAGTAATAGGTGTACTGGGAACCTTCATACTCCCAGTCATTATTATGTGAAATTAAGTATAATTATCGATTATAGTTTCTCTGTTGGAGTCTATACTGCTTGACTAATTTTGAGTGCTGTTTAGACTTCAAGAATAAAATAAAGATCCCAGCTGTTCCTTATTTGCATTCCCACTGGAGAAAAGCTACATGAAGTGAGATGTTATGTGAGTCATTTTGCCTGTAGTTATCTTGATTGTTGACTGGGTCTTCTGGGGCCAGTTCAGTGCAAGAGGGGTCAGCACAGCTGGAACAAATACCTCTTTGCTCTAAAGTCTGGGAGAAGTACATGGTCTGCTTCCCTAAAGCAACCAAAGCTGTTTGCACTTTGTAAAGAAGCTGGCAGACTGAGCTTAACAGGAATAACAGTGTATGAAACTCTCAGATATTTAGGTAATTTTCTTTTTAATACCACCTTCAGAATTGCTACCTGCTGTCTTGTCTGCATCTGATTACTAATAGAAAATGTGGACTTCACTGACCAGTTTTAAAGTCCCAGAAGCAGAATTAGTCTTCTGCCCATTAATGACCTCCTTTTTTTCAAACTCTGATAACTGACCTTACCCTCTTATTTAATTGCTCTTAGTGGGTACTTTAGACACAATGCCAAAATTTATCTTAAGCACTTTACTTTCTAGTTTTAATCCTCTAGATACAAGTTTTCAGTTTCAGGAATGGCCTTTACACATTCGTATCCCTTCAGCAAGAGTGCCTCAAGATAGTGCTCAACTTTTTTTTTTTTTGCCTCGTCTGTCTCTCTGAGTATTGGTGCAATCAAAATGTATAATCTTATAAATTACAGAGAGATTTGTATGGTCCTCCAGATCATGATTTGAGTGGTACTTTTGTTGTTTGAAATAATCTCCAGGTAGATGCAGTGTGGTCTGCATACTTGTAGTGTGGTCACAACTACAGCGTTTTTCCCGGTTGTACCAGAGACCACACTGTCTGCTGTACTGCAGATTAATGTAAGAAGGTATTCACGAAGTCTGCCTGGTCTTGCAGGACTCATCTGTGTAGGCTTGCTACTGGAGAGGCCCTGAACTTCTGACTTACCTTCTGTAGTAGAATGCTTCTTTCCTTTCACTCTACAGAGTGTGGAGGTTGGGCTTGATCTTTAGATTTAGTCATTACTGTGCAACCATGGCTGTTAAGGCTTGCTTTGTAGTCTGTTTTGGGGGTAAGTATCAAACCTAAAGGTTGGAAAAAGATATTTAGGAGTATTACCTGTATATATTTTAATTTGGGGAAGAACTTTAGTGCTCTTTGAGTAGTGTTCAGAGCAGGGCTCACTTGGGAGCTATGCCATTTCAGCCTTTTCACTGCTGAATGTTTTACAGAAGTTATTCATCCTTCAGTTTTCTTTTAGAACAACTTATAGGTCTCTTGTAGCTTATTTTTGTATAGATTTTGTCTTGTGGTGGAATATTTGTCAGTTCCTTTCTTTAGTACCATGTGTTTCTTACAGGTGGTGTCCTCTGGCACTTCAGATAAGATCTGGAACAGATCCTTGTCTTCAACTCTGCTAACAAAGCTTGTCTCTAGCATTTTCATGGTATTGGTAACAGTTTGGTATTCTTCAATGCATTTTAGCCAGTTTCCATGGTAGCAAGCATATATGTTTCTAACACAGTTAATGTTGCAATGATTAGTTTTGAAGGCCCCCAGCTTTCCCCATGCCTGTTCTAAGGAATGTTTATTCTTTGTGCCTGCATGCACTTGTCCAAAATATGCAAATTTTCAATGAACTGGAATGGATTTAATGTGGCTAACAACTATATTGTAGTTACTGTCTTTGGATAGTATAAGACCACAAGCTAAGCATAAACTTGAGTACAGCATATGTACAGGGTTAATGCATTGCTTGAGTGTAGGTGGTTTTTGAGAGCCTGTCTTTCATTACTGCTGTACTTTTCATCTTGTAGATGAATCATCTCTCATCTTTTGACTTGATTTCAGGCTCAACAAGAATGCATTCACAGGTGTTTTACATTGTTTGAGTAAATAAAATTCCATGTTGAGAAGCTGTCCCAAAACACTTGTGTAATATGCGGCTAGCCTGTGGAATTCTTTGCCATTAACTCTGTCTCAATGATATTTCATCCAGACTTAAAAGGAGGAAATTGTTGATAATCTGCTAACTTGTAAAGGGGATACAGATCTTCATAGCTCAAGGCAGAACCTGATAACCTGCTGAATTTTGTCAAGAAGAACTTTTCTAGTGTTGATCACTTAATCTCTGCTGCCTTCTTCTTAGCACACAGTTCATATTGCATTGCTCTGTTCCACTATGACAGCTTGCATTGGTCATTATTACAGTGAACACTTCTTAAAACGTTGCACTAAAGACTCCTAAAAATATTAATCTAATATTTTTTCCCAAATAAGTGTCAGATATGTCAAGTAGGTATTTGTATGTGGAAAACCTAGGGTGACATAAAACTAAAATATTAAAACATGCTATTTTTCTGCCAGCAGATTTTCCCTTCTCCGTTCTTACATGATAGTACATGTAGTCAAAGTTTTTGATAGTGTGTTGTATGAGTAGACAGTTGGCATTTAATTCTAGTCCCCAAGGTAGCAGTACTTTCTGAGAAGTAAATATTAAGTGTGAATAGGGTTTGCTGGTGCTATATGTGTTAAGTTTAACAAGCATCCTGAAATTACAGCAACATAATAAACTCTACTTGTAAAAGCCCTGTCATGAGTTAAACAGGTAATACAAATTAGTTTTTTGCGAGTAGACTTTAAAATGATGACGAACAAATCATGATGTGAATACTTCACAATCAAGTAGGACAAGAAGTTGTAGTTTAAGTTAAATGTTGATTAAATGCTGTTTGTTTCACTGCTGGGAATGTTTCAGTAGCTTATGATGCACCAAAAGCTGCATCAAAAGTCACTGAATTGACCTTAATGAGACATTCTTAAAAATTACTCTCCTGACAAAGTAGACCAATTAATTAAATTAAGCAAAGTTGCTATACAGAATTATGCTAGGGATTTCACGGAAGACATGGAAAACTGTTCTTCATGTTCCAGAAGGTACTACATTGCGGATGTGGTGTGAGTGAGGACAACTAACTCTCAAGAGGAACTAGGATGAGAGGGGGATCTTAGCCCTCTCGATCTCTAAAGCTTGCTAGGTTTGAGTAATATGTAGTTTGGCCTCTACCATACTCTAGTACAGACTTTGCCATGTTTTCTCTCCCTGAATTGTGAGGCCCTGGTAGGCTAGGCCTGTTGCTGAAATCCTAAGTTTTGCCAGTAGATTCATCATGATGGGTGTTGGAAGTAGAATATTCATTATAATCATAATGATTATGGTTTTAACCTTTGGAATTACAGACCTCTAAAACATCATACAAACTGCGTACGCTCAACTTTATTTGTAGATCTCTGGTGTGTTGTTTATACGTGGAAAAGTCTGCAGTTAGTTTTCATGTGAGCTGGCTTCCTTTTGGGGCACTCAGATCCTGCATCACTTGCTCTTTTCTTGACAAGTTCTCTCTTACGGTTTTGATAGTTCCTGTTTGGTCAACCTTTTTAATGCAGTTTATTATATCTTAATGTTGTTCTTGCCTTGGTTTCCAGTCACCTGTGTACTAGTTACAGTCTCTTTATAGTCAGTGGCAGCTAATAAATTAGAAACTTGCTGTTTTGAGTTGATAGTCTTCATTGGCCTTGTAGGACAATCTTACGCACTTCAGGGCCATTAGTAGGTTTTCCGTTTAAGGTATTGACATATCTTTGTCAGATAAACAGAATAATGAAATGACAGTATACAGTGGGAACACTAGGGATGTAAATTGGAGTTCATTTAATGGAAGTAATGTCCTAAGATCACACTTTGGAAACTGTTGAACAGGAAAACTGAATTGTGGGTAAATGGGATTTTTTTTTTAGTTGTATGTAAACATGAAGATTGTATATATGTTCATCTGTTATACCTTTGAGTTGTGCTTCTATCATTCATTCAGAGCTGTTAGCAATAATTATGCTAGAGAAGAGTGAGATCCTAGAAGTAGTCATGTTGGGGAGAGCAGACTTAAACACTTACAGGTCAGAATATATCACAGGAACCAGATTAAACTCTGGCAAACATGTTTTAAGTTACCTTTGAAAAAAATACACTGGCCAAGTTCGGGAAGTGTAGTCTGGAACAAACTTTGTGCCTAAAGAAATTACCCATGAGTTTCATTTCTAACTGTCAAAAAAAACACGGAGGCCTGCAAATACATGGCAAATGATAATTTGGGGGTAAGGGAGGGTTTGTTTGTTTGTGTTTTTTTTTTTTTACTTACCTCACACCACAGGTCTGGGTCTCGATCAGAAGAATGACATCTCTGAAACTGTTTTGAGAAGTTGACCTGCTTGTACATGTAATGCCGCTTTGTGTATCTCTAGGTGCCTGTAGCCTTGGATATGTTTGCTAATTATAGGTTTACTGACTTGTTTATATGTATATGATAGGTATTTTGGAAAGTGCCTGTTTCTTTAATTTGGCCAAATCTAGCATAGCAATTGTCTGATCTTATTTGCTTTTTCCTTGGCATTCCTATTCTACAACAGGAATGGCTAGTTTAGCCATCCACATCAGTGTTTCCTGACCATACACAATATGAAAAGGAGTATTTTTATTTCTTTAAGGACTATTTTTTCAGAAAGCACAGATAATATAATTCCTCAAAATTCTGCTTTTTTAAGTGTAAGATATAATGCTTTCACATCCACTTAGAGGTAGAAATTTTCTAATTCTCAGGTTGTATAAACACCGAGCTTCATGGATTAAATTTTGTTTTAATACCTAGGCAGCAGAACATAAGTAGACTACATACTTATAGGAGGCTTAAGATACTTGTAGAGGCAGGGCTCTCAGACTTCCAATATTGCAAGACAAGCATCCCATGTGGGTGAGGTGGGAGTTAAATATACTTTTGATTTTACATAAAAGTGGCATTAGTAGGATTATACGTACATAAACACACTTGTATATACAGCAACATCATTGCTCTGAAGGTCTCAACATACTTTTCAGTGTTCATTAAAATAATACTTGTTTACCATTGTGTGAACTTGACACACTTTTCCCTGGTTAGTTAAAAGGACAGTGCATGTGTTATTTATCCAAAAGGACCAAGCGTTTTTATTTTTCACTTTTTCCTTTATTCTGGGGAGAGAGACTCTGAATAACTTGTTTGGAAATAATATTGATCTAGTGGATTACACAGAAGACTAAAAGCTAGTTACTGAACTCCTTGATGAAATCAAGGACTTTGCCAGAAGTAGAACTGTGCCAAGAAAATTGACATCTACCTGCAGTCTTATGATAAATTCTGTATGTTAAGAGGTTGCTTTTCACGTGCAACCTAATGGCTGGAGCAACACTGCCTTAGTATGTTTTGATAGGTTGTCTGCTTCTGTAACCCCAAATAGTTAATAAATAGCAAAGGACAGAGCAGAAAGTGGTTGGAAATAAACAGTAAGTAGGAGGTCTTACGCGGAGCTGGAGGATTGTCTGGTATGTCTGTTTTGAGAATGAACCAAACTTGAAGTGTCTTGTTTTTACTCTTGTTTGCTCATGTTTTTGAATATCAGATTTGTTGGATGGTTAGCAAATGTTCACTGCCTTTTATAAGCTATGCTTTCGGCTGATTGCCTTGCATTGGTAAAACAAGGCATCAAAGCATCTCAAGCTTTCTGTTGATGCTCTACTTGACTTGCAGGTTCCTGTTTTCTTAAAGGCTTGTGTGTTGCTCCTGCTGTGTAACCTATTTTGGCAGTGTCAGCCGGTTATTTGTTTCTAGCATGTTTAAAGTTTTGAATGATATCAAAAGGACAGAAAAGGAAGAATGCTGATTTTGGGAATGTGTTAGTTTGAGGCTTTACTTGCATTTCACCACCAAGTACAGACCTCAAGGCAGCACTGTAGGATATGTTCCAGTTTTGTTCCAGGCCATGCTAGATACCTATTTCTGCATTGCACTCTCATGCTCTACTTTCTTTTCCTTCTCCAGTTTGCACAGAGGAGTTAATCGTAGTATTCCCTTAGTTTTATTGTTAACAAATTTCTTTAAACAGAAGGCAGTCAAATTTGGTGTCTGCTACTAACAAAATAAACTTAGTTTCTGTAATAAACCCGGCAATCTGTGCTACAACTACAAAAGCATATTATGGAGTGTCTTAGTGTTAGTAACGTGCTGGTGCTCTTCATTATGCCTGTTGTCCTTTGCTAACAGAAACTTGAGCTTGAATTGAAAGTTTAACCCCAGAGTAAATGTGATTAAAATGACTGTTGATATAATCATATTAATGTTAAAATCATTGAAGAGGTCACAAGCACGTTCTCCAGAGCATAAATGTTAAGTACAAGCAATGAGGCTGGGACAAGTATTTGCTAAATGGAATGAATACTGTATAAAGTAAATGTAGCATTTATTGGCCAATGGTGACTCATATTCCTATATACTTCATTCCAGAGAATGAGTAAAAGGGCTCCTATTTCTGGAGGCCAGAAATAACTGGATTGTACAATGGCTTATAGAAACTACATTTTTCTTTCAAAGTGTTAATTTTAATACCTACTAAAAATGCAACTTCATTGTACTCTGTACTGAAAAGGACTTGCAGCCATGCCATGCCTGGTCAATGTTTGTCTCTTATCTGAAACAGAAAACTAGGGAAGGTAAATAAATTAACAACTTCATTTCGCTATATGTTCTCTACTCCTCTTTGCAAGATCTGTAAAATAGCTTCTTGTAAGTTTATTTTTCTTATGAGACTGGCTATCACTCTTTTAGTGCAGTAAGATACTCATATAACCTGGTAGACAAGACTGCTTGTATTGAAGATAACATAGTGAGCTATGGGAAATTAAGGCTTGCAGGTGGCTGGTATGTGCCATGCATACTACCTTAGGTACCTTGTCACTTTGGTTTACTCAGGCAGTCAAGCCTGACTATGCAGCTGTATGAACAGCACTCAGTAGCATGTTCATTTTAGACTGATGTAAGTATTTACTAATGAGCAATTTGGAGAAATTTATTGACATCTACTTCACAATAAATAGAGGTGGTTTAAGTAGTTCCTTTTTTGCTAGTACTATAAAAGTAACATTTAAAAAAAAACCCTTTAAAAAAAAAAAAGGCTGTGGGGAGGTAGGTTTATTAGCTCTAATTTGGGCTGTTGTGTGAACTGGAGACCACCACCAAACCTTCTACCTCTTGTTTGCTCTTGCTGTAGCTGTTGGACAACAGTTACTGAAAGTAATAATTTAAATTAGTATTATGGGATTTTGACTTCATTTGGCTTAGTACTATATTTTATTACAATGCTGTAGTAATTTAGTAATTACTAGTTTTTATTGTATTACTGGACATTCCAGGCCTTTCTGGGCAATGCATTGCTGAAAACATAACCAAGTAAAAGACCCAGTTCACTCTCATATGCAGAGTACTAGCTCTGACCCTAAGCTTTTGTTGCATTTTCATTTCCCAAGTTGTGCTGACGTTAGACATAATATCATCTAATCATTAGCACTATATAAAGTTAATATATTCATGATTCAGTATTCAAGACTGCTAAATTGGTCTTATTTTTAAGTTCTGTCCTTTAAATTATTTAAAGAATGATTTCGGTATATTCTTTTAAAGGCATAAAGTCTGTTGAAGTAAGTACAAGGCATTCCTATACTTTAAGATGCTCAGCTGATGAGCAACTTCATAAAAATGGAAAGAAGTTTAGAGAAAATACAAGTTTCAAGTGCAGGAAATATATTTATACCACAACAACAAATAGAAAATAAGTCCCTTGAGAGCTGGTGCAGAAAGGGGCCGGAGGGCAGATGTGATACGGATTGAATTAGGAGGAAGATAGAAGGATGGGCATGAAGAGGGCAGATTATATGTGAATGTCAGATCATTCATGGTTAAGTGATTTATTTTTTTTAAAGCTTGTGGATTTTTTCCTTTTGTAAACACATACGATCTGGTAGAGGTAGTTTATTATGAAATATGATAATCATATTCTTCTAGAGGGTGAAATGAAATTTAAGAATGTGATTATTTTTTTTTCAGGGCTAGCTGTGTGAAGCCCTGGCACATTGGTATTCCGAAACTGTAAGCATCCCATTGGGACTGTACACAGCAGTGGTGAACTGAGTTTCTTTCTGCTCTTTTATGGCTTAGTTCATGTGTGATGTTTTAGGTTTGGGGGGTTTTCCCTAGTTAAGGTGCCATCTCTGAAGTCTAAAGAGGGGTGAAGGCACTCTACCTCAGTACGGGTGTTTTGTGTAGCATCTGCTTCCATATTACCAGGCATAATATGGAAGCAGTTAAAGATTTATCAATCTAGTGCAGAATTATTCTTTTTTTTAGAGTGGTTCCTACTTAAAGCAAATTAGCTGGCATGCTTTCTTGGAGTAAGATGAAATGCTGTGCTGCATAGTGTAGTATCAGCGTACCACAATCTGCACCAGAAAGAGAAGGTGACAAGCAAGATGACACCTTAGAGTGGGGATGGATTTGTTATTTTTAAGAACAAAACAACCCTCAAAAAAACACCTCTCCAGAGTGTTTGCTATGTTACAGCATCAGCAGGGCAAGTTGTTCACCGAGTTCTTCTTTGACAAGCAATGCGCTTTAAGTGCTCAAATCACTTGTCAGGAAACAAATACAAAAGGGAAGAAGGTTGTCTGTGCATATCCAGCTTTTTTTGGAAGCTTCTTAATTATTTCTGTTCTCCTTGTATTGTTGTTTTGTCTCTAGCTTCAAGATGGGATGAATAATGAGGCTATATCTATTTGTTGTCTGTTTCCACAGACACGTTTGTGCTGTCAGTCCCTTTCAGAACTTAATTGCAGAAAAGAAATAAGTATAAGTGAGAATTAGCTAGCGCTTGTTGGAACAAGTTCTTCTAAGAAAGTGCTTCATTATCCAGCATGATATCTCTTTACAATTTTTTCAGCACTGTAGAATGAGAGCATCTTAATTCCTTACCAATTATTCTTAGTAATTCCTTACCAATTAAATTCTTGCATTAAGAAGACATGCTTGATGTCTTTTTGCATTAGCATCAACAAACTAATTCTTTATCTTACCACTGATGCTGAGAATTCACCCATTTGCTAGAATATGGCAATATAGGTTAAATCCATATAACAGTGCAAGCAATGCAGGAAACCTGGAGACTGAAGTTTCAGATGGAAGGACATTAAAACATGATGGACAGCATATTTTTACATCTGCTAGTAGTCTGGTACAACTGCAAAACCGCTAGCTGCTTAAGCTATTCAGTTGCAATGAATTGTGAATGTTAGCTGTATGGATAAGTTGGTTTTCTCTGAGGCTGTGGATGAAACCTGTTGTTCCCAAGCACTCAAAGGGGGGCCAATTATTAGGAGCTTTCCTGGGGAACCTACAGTGTTTCTCTCCTTCCTTAAGGAGGTCTTTCATGTAATGTTCATGCTCATCACAATTTTAAGTTTAAAGATGCAGTTTTTGTTTACTTGCCACCTAAGAATACTAAAAGAATTAATTCAGTCTTTTTCTTCTTTCTCTTTTCTTATCCCCATCTCTTTTTTTCCCCCACAGTTAATTAATTGTGGATATAATGTCTTCTGAATGCTCACCTAGAGACCTTTGTAGTTGAATGTTCTTGAGGCTTTTCTTGGTTACTACCCTTTGCATTCCCATTGATAGCAAATGCATTTTTGGCTCTTTACCATGTCTAGAGAATGAGGTTTTAACCTCATTTAATTTAGACTAGCTTGCAACTGGAGCACCCCAATTTGTGGATGCTTCAGTAAATGTGGGTTTGGACAGTTCATCTCTGTGTATGCCTGATGTGCCAGTGGATGTAACTTCTGAGAATTTTAGGGCTTTATTAGAAGCTGGACTCAGTTAAAATGTACTCAATGGCACCAGACACAAATATTCTAACAGTAGTTTAAAAAACTGGAGTTAACTATAAGGAAGACTGGTAAGGTGACCTGTTACCATTGAATGGCTAAGTAATTAGCACTTGATCAAGATCTGAAAATGGTAGCAAAAATGCTGAGAGGTTGCAGAAATAAACATTGTCTCTGCAATTACTGGTGTCTGTCTTCTAGGAAATGGCAGAGAAAGTATTCAGCCAGTCGGACAAAACCATACATTAGGATTTAAAGCATACTTAAGGAGCTCTTCTATCTTAAGTAAATAAGAGTATTTCAGGAGGATTAAAATAGTTTTTTCCTTTTCTTAGATTGAGTACACTCTAAAGATGTGAGGGGAAGTGTGATAACTAGAAACTTGAAGTTTTAAAATGAAAAATCAATAAGCCCTTTGACAGTTTAGCTTACAGCAAGGAATATGGGATGTTAAGGCTTTATGAATGCATACTCTCTATAGCAATCACTTTCCTTGAGTTGTCACAGAATCTTTTTGCTCTTTGTTCAGAGCTCACAAAGATGGGGCTGGTGTATGTGTTGTTTTGTTTTGACTTCTTTGCTAAAGCATGTACTAGGGGTAACTGTCTTGCTATTTCTGGCTGTTCTGGAGTGAATTGGGAGATTGCTTCTCCCTATTACCTTAGTCTTTTCTTCATGACTAATTATAGCTAAAAAAAAAATGTATTGCCTGTTCTGATCCTCTGTTAGGACTGGAGAGGGTTAAAGGGGTGGGAGAGAAGAAGTAACTCTTAAATTGCTTTAGTGGACTTTACAAACTTTACTTTCCCTTTCCAATTTTATTAACTACATCTTCCCCAGTGCTTAATGTAATAAAAATTGGTTATCGGTCAGGACAAAATAGGACAGGTTTAAAATGCATTTATGTCAGGACCTGACTGCACAATTCAGTTATCCATCACTTGCACCTAGAGCTGCAAATGCTTCAAGTATTATGTATGCAGGTAGTGATCACTAAAAATTCATACTGTTTCTAGAGGGAAATGTTTAAACTTGCATACCTAGCTCATTTTACATTTTAAAAACTAATGAACTTTATTATGTTAACATACCTTATATGCACCGATTATTTTCTCTGTAATAGGATTTTGGTTATGCACAATCATAAGCTAAAAGTGAAAACTAGAGCTTTAAAGCTCAAAAAAACCCTAAAGGATTCTTCATAATCTTCAAATAGCTATCATAAAATAGCTATTTGTTTTAAAATAAATTTTAAAATTTATTTTAAAATGGCTTTAAAAACAAATATTTTAAAATTGTTTTAAAATTTGTTTTTAAATTTGTTAAACGCCTTTGATTTAAAAACTAAGAAATTGCATATTAACCATGGGGTATTTTTGCCTTTTTAAATACAGGTGAACCAGGGGTGATTTTTCCAGAATATATTTGCTTTTTATTCCAGGTAGAAGATAAATGTGTTAAGCTGGCAAAGTAATTCTGGTAAGAATTTCCCTGTTACTTCTACAGTGAATGTCGTTGTATGTATAAGTATTCACAATCTTGCCACTAAAAGGAGCTTTCTGTACCATTGATGCTAACAAACATGCCCTTTCTTACAAGGTCTTATTTTTTTACCTAATAATTTCATGTAGGTGTTTCTTGATCAAGCAGTATTAATCCACCTATTAACTTTCAATATAACATTTAAATATATCTGGCTCTCTTCTTGCATGTTCTATACTTGGACATAATAATATTTGACTTTCAAAGATTTTACTTCAACTGTTTATACAGAAATAAAAGGAATTAAATACGCCGTAGTATTCATTAAGTGGGTTTTATGTGGATTAAATGTTCTTGTTTCTATAGCAGCCATCACTGATTCTTGTTTTTGTTTTGCCTTCCTCAGTGATCCTCTTGAGAGTTTTCTACAGCTGAGTCTTGCATTTCTTGTCTTGTTTGATTTAATGTTTGTTTTAACTGTTTCAATACATACTAGTGCTGACCAACCAAAGAATGCTGTGGCATAAGAGAAACAAAAAAGTGTTTTTATAAGATAGAGTGAATAGATGAAATGTATGAGTGCCTTGTGTGCATTATCTAAAGTAAAATTAATCAGTTTGGGAATCAGTACCAAGGCTTTTGGTATTTTCTCCTGAACATGTGCAGTAGAATTTTATCTTGAATTAAGTACACTATAGTAGTGACTGCTACCCACTTAGTCTTGCTTGAAGGAAAAAGCTGTCAGAGCTGGTAAATCTAAAGCATTGTATTTCTGAAACTCCCATATTTATCTTAACTCATTAATTTTTTTCCCCTTGAAACAATCTGCTTACTGTTGCAATACGTAACATGATAGAAGATAATGTGTTCAAATAAACTATTAAAGAACATGTTTTCTGTACAATGCTGTGTAAGAGCTGCCTGTTTTCTCCTTATGCTTCAGGTCACATACCTTCCAGAAGCAGATGAGGGTTGAAGCTCACATCTAGGTTATAAAAAGCTGAAACAAAGCCATTTCATTTATGCAGTGGGAGGGAATGGTGTGGGTCATGGGCTTTTACCTGATGGATTTATAAAATGAGTGCTTGGGGTTGTGGGCTGTTAGCTAAAGTTTCACTGAAATAAATTAAATCCTCTAAGCTCATCCTTCCTATTCCCTTCCACCCTACACTGGTGTACTGATTCCTCAGTGCTACAGACACTCCATCCTTTGTGGGGTTGGGGTACAGGGAAGAAACACTCCTCTCTTCCTCCAGTCTTTTTTCCATTAGGAATGTATTTTTTGATGGATTTAATATCTCTATTTTTCCTCTACTTACAGCTCAGACATGAGCAGTGCCAGTAACTCACTGGCACGGGAATTCTTGACGGATGTCAACAGACTGTGCAATGCAGTGGTACAGAGGGCAGAGGCCAGGGAAGATGAAGAAGAAGAAACTCATATGGCAGCACTGGGACAATACTTGGTTCAAGGCCGTGGGTTTATTTTGCTTACAACACTGAACTCGACTATTGATCAGGTAATAGTTTTTCTTACCTGGTTATAATTTTTGTATTGAGCTTTGACTCTGTAGATTTGTCTGGCTCATGTTCTTCTTGGTGCTGTTTTTCTTGCCTTTTTATGCTAGGGTGTATGAGTTACTTGCAAAGACTAAAGTTCGAAATGATACGTTGCAGTTGCATTCTGTCCTTCAGCAACAACAGAAAAAGAAAAAATAGCTAATCATATACCTGTTTGCCAGCTGATATTGATGATTGCTAAACTTTTGTCTAGTTAAGGCATGCGTGAAGCTCAAGTGCAGTAGCTGGGTGGAAAGAGGCAATAAGTTAGAATTTTCAAGAGAAATGCGTGTTTACTGAACCTGCAGTAAAAACTGACAGTTTTTAATTTGAGAAGGTCCTTCTGGTTTAAGGCAATAAAATAAAAATAAAATATACACCTTTTTGTTTTGTTTATGGGCCATGAGGTACACTTTTGCTCTTCATTAAGTAACTTGCTCTTGAACATAATAGAAAGTAAGTATTTTGTAACTTTAGCTCAAAAGAGAAAGCATTTTAGAAGAGGTGATAAGCTTATACTATTTATTTTATATGAAAAGTCTAGCACACATCCCTTTAGCTGCAGATGGCCATTTCCTTCTCTTCTTTTCTCCTTCCTCTTCAACGCTATTGGATATGTACTAATCAATGGGTAGGATGAGATGCGCATTAAGCCTTTGCTTTGAAACTGCAGATCCCAGTGTTTAAAAATTATGAATCAAGTGAATCCTGGTTGGGTTTATTCAGCCCTTGTCTTAAGTGAGGTCAGCTGTTAATGCTGGTCAAATTCATCTTGCTTGCTTTTCTTTCATGAGGTGACTTGTGCTAAGACTCCAGTCAGGTCTGCTGGCTTGGTTCTGGATTCCAGTAGGTTCACTGGCTAAACAGTAAATCCACAAGACTGCAATTATATATAATTGCTAAGAAGAATCCTTACCACTTCTAGAGCCGTGGGCTTTTTTAGATGTTACACGAGTTCTGCGTAGTTGCTGTTAATAGAGGCTTCGGGACTAGATCTGCTCGAAAAACAGCTGGCTTTCACGCAAGAAGAAAATGGGTGATTCTGTGTGCCTCCCCTCCAATAAAAACCCTTCTGAAATAGAAGGGGGAAAAAAGCTCATGGCATTCTTCATACATCATCAGCAGTTCAGCAATTGTTTCTTGAGGAAATATGTTTTTTAAGAAGGCAGGGAGAAGAGGAACTTGATTAATGAGGAAAGTCAAATTCTTGAAGTGTACCACTGAAATTTGAGAAGTTAATATTTGCTTTTTCCAGTCTTATTATTGTGCTGAATGCTGTATTGCTCATTCCCATTCCTAATTAATTTGTCTTGCTGAGAATACCTTTAGTAGCAGAAGGGAGTTGGGAGAATGACTTTGAAAAAGCTTAGTTTTCAGATCTAATTGTATTGTTTCAATAGTTTTAGATTTTTTAAAATTTTCATTTAAATGGATAATCTCATCAGACAAATATTAACTATTTGTTATATATATAGCTCTATAACTATATATGTAACTGTATATATTTGTTATATATATAACTATTTAAGTTGCTTATTTCCATACATCTTAAATTCATTGCTGCCTTGAATTTTTGGAGAAGGATGTTGCTTCAGCTGCATATCCCTGAATGATGTTAACTGCCAAAATGCTCAAGTCAGCTTTTTGTGTTTGAAAATTTCTGATCTTTAGGACTGAAACCATTCTGATAGTCCTGCATAGCACCCAGTAAAGAAATTGTGTTTGAATTCTGTGCCTCCTACTGTTCCTCTCTGCATTGAAATTCTTAGTGTATAAGTCTTAAAATCCCAGTAGGAGTGAGGGTTTTTTAGTGGTTATTCTCTTTTTTTAATTAAGAGTAACCTTCCCTCTTTCCTTCCATAAAACTTTACCTTTCTATTGTAAGTCAATAACATCACTTGATAAATGTAAGCTTTTTTCATTTGCTTAAAGGTGTCATTTTGGAGAAAGTAGAAAGTTTCCCATAAAATTCTTCGAAGTTACATTTTTGGAACTACAGAAGTTTGAAACTTGTCTTCGCCTTCATGTTGGATTTGTTTAAATCAACAAGTTATTGCTTTTGACTTTTCTGGTTTTGTTCTTTGGCTGAGGAATTCCTTCAACAAGAGGGATTAGGAGAGCTTCGCATAGAAACAGTTGCAGAGGTGTAATAAATATCTTGGATGCTTTCTGATTGGCTCTAGTTAATGATTATAGCACTCTTTGCAGTTAGGTCATTTTTTCAGTGCATAAAACAGCAGAAGGGCATAGAGAGCTGAATGTTGAATAGCTTTGTAAAATAAAGAAGGTTAATCTATTTTTTAAAAGTACAAAAACTTTCATTTCTATTTTGTTTCTAACATAGGAGCTGACATGTCGGGAAGAACTTCTGACCCTCCTCCTGTCACTTCTGCCATTGGTGTGGAAAATCCCTGTCCAAGAAGAAAAAGCAATAGGTATGTTTTATCACTTAGAGTGTTAAGGACCTAAAAAGTGGTTTGTGTATTACTACAGAGCCTAGGACTCCTGACTAAAGAGTAGTAGTACATTGTAATACATATCCTCTTAACATAGAATGAAGATGTGGATTCTGCAGAGAATTTAAACTCAAAAATACCAATGTTCTGTCAGCATACAAGGAATATTGAAATTGAACAGAGAAGGTAAAGGCTCTCGGTCAGTGTGAAAGGCAATGCTCTCATTACTGTGTAGCTGAACTTGATGGTGGTGAGATTTTTTTCTTCTTTTCAGATGATTTGAGGGGGAAAAGAGATTTGAAAGAGTATATAGTGTTTTTGCTAATATGAAGTGTTTCATGATGAGTAGAAGGGGGAAACGTACTGATTCTTTTTAAAAACAAAAGAGGTGACACATGCTGACACTAGAGACAGAATGATACAGACTTCTGAAATTGAAGAAACAAAGTAGGGATAAGCTTAAAGCCAAACAGTGGACAACAGAGTGTGAAAGGTGCCATGTTATCAGGGAGACAGGCCCTGAAAAATAGAATATTACTGGATGGTTATGAACAGAACCAGGCTGCATTCCTTAGAAAATATGATGTTCTGTGTCAGAAACTGATGTGCTAATTGAGGAATCAAATCACAAGGGTTCAACTGCCAAAGAGTCGGTTTAAAATTAAAGAAATGAAAGGGATGATACAAAATAAACTTTGTGCAAAAACTGAACCAGGAAATGGCAGCGATTTGTTCATTTTGTTTTGGGCTCCTGCATTTGTCTGATGAATTCTTTTTCCTATTAGAGGATAAAACAAAGATAATGAAACAAATGCAGTTACCTGTCTGTTTGAGAAGGGTTCCTAAGGATTCTCACCTGAAGCTCTCCTAATGTTTTTTGCTATTTTAAACTCCTGCAAATTGAAGGCTTTTGTTAATGTAGACTTGGAGTATTTAAAGTGCCAGTTTCATAGCACATTTATATAATAAACTTTCCTGCTTGCTCAGTTGCATCATTCTTTCATGCTCCTGTAAGCAGGATTGAATTAAAGAAACATTTTGGTTATCTTATGAGAGCTCTGACTTTTCCAGGGTTAGTCTAAAATGCTGTTGTGTAAATAGATTTTAAGATGTTCTGGTTTTGCACTCTGCATAATATATAGTTTTTGCTTCTACAAATTTCCCTCTCGTAATAATAATGCAGTAAACATGATGTGTATCCAGTTGTGCACTAAGAACTCTTCTTCTTGGACTGAAATAAATGCACCTGTATTAGGCAGCTTTTTTCTTTCTGTGCAGGAAATATCTGTTGTTTGATAAAGTATTCCTGGTTAATTTCCTGTTCCAAAGCAGATGATGTTTCTTCCTTAAGCATCACAACTGTGACTTCATGAAACAGCAAGGCACAGTCATGCTTGCACATGGAAGCATCTTTTCTTTCAGTTTGATTAATGACTGTATCTATTGTGTGGGCTTCTGGGGTTTGAGTGGGGGAGGGCTTTTGTTGTTAACTATCACATTATTCTAAATACTAAACTTACTGGATGGTGGATACTTGCAGTTGTTTTATTCTAGGTATTTTACTAGCCAAACCAACCAGATACAACTCTGTCACTACTTAAAAATGACGATGGATTTTATCCAAGAACATACAGACTTTTTTCTCTGCCTGCTTTTTTGACAGTTTATGATCTGAGATTACCAACACAAATTAACTGGTGGTACTTGCATTTTATTATTCAAAATCTTCTTGCCCACTGAATCAGATTTAAATTTTATATTAGCTATCTTATACTGCGTTCTTGAAAGGTTTTTTTTTGTCTTGGCTTGGCTTTTGTGGGACTATTCAGCACCCTAAACATTCTTTTCCGTCTCTCTCTTGTCCCTGACTATTTTAAAATCCACTACTTTTATTTCTGCTTTTTGTGTTTGGAACAATTAATGCTGAAATAAAGACTGAGATCTGTATTCTTGGAAGAGCTGAACTGTTTCAAAGTAGAGAAATTTATTTTTTTTCTATTACCACTAGTATGCTAACAATTTCTTCATGCATTTTAAGAGGACTGAGTTAATGCACCCAGTTCCTATAGCAGCTGAGTTGCAAAAAGTGACAATGGGTCATCAAGTTGAAAAAGCCCTTTTTTCCTCCCCTTAGAGTTTTTCTTTACTTGTTATGGGATAGGGCTGTTTGGCAATGCTTATAATGAGACTTTGAATATATCAGATGGTATACACAGGGTAAATATTGCTTGAGTAACTAGCTAAAACTGCTTCCATGGCTGAGTAATAGAGGAGATCTCAGAGTTGATATCCTGCTGATTAATATTTTACTTCTACTGTATTAGTCTGTCTAACTTACCCAAATTTAAATTGAATATAACTAGAGATTTGTGGCTATATTGTTCCTTTATCCTATCTGTAAGAGACCAAAAGATTTTTCAGACTAAGCTTTTTTCCCTTTGCTTACCAAAAAGTCCTTTCATGTACCTGGACAACATCTTTTCTTAAGAGAATGGGATAGCTATGCCTACAAAAAAAGTTTTAGAAAACCCTCTAGCACATTTTTGTCTAACCCTAGTTAGAAGATGAACTAATTTGTCTAGGCTTTGAAAATAGCCAGTGTGGTTCCTAAACATGAATTGTCGCTGACTTTTTTTATACTGAAAATGTCAGACATAGGTATATGCAAAACCATGACCTATGAAGATATAAATTTATTTCATATTTTTAAGCTGAAAGTATTAAGCTATAAAATTAGGAAAAATGCTTTACATATTGTAATCTTCCTGAATGTTCATTTAATGTTCCTTTTGTTATCTTTCTGTTTCAACAGATTTTAATATACCCTTTACAGCAGAGATATGCCTGACCAAAGAGAACAATTCAAGTTCTGTGAAATCTACTCAGGAAAAACTAGGCTTAGATGGAAGCACTCGTTCATCTCTTCAGACTTCTGTAAAACTAAATCCTCGATCTCGAAAAAGTGGACGTCTGCGCAAAACTACTCATCGTTATTCCGTGCGAGATGCAAGAAGATCTCAGCTGTCCACTTCAGATTCAGAAGGCAATTCTGATGACAAGAGTAGTGTAATAACGAAACACAGACGCTCCCAGTTACTGCAGCCTTTTTTAACATATCCAGTTAGGGACAGCTATCTTGTAGGTAGAAGTGATTGCCTACCTGTGGAAGTGGTACCAAATTCTAATCCTGATGCCCCTAATCTAGAAAATTCCAGCCAAATTATTCCAGCACATGAGCTAAACCCAGAGATTTTGAACGAGCCAGCTGCAGGAATTGCTGAGAGCATCATGGATAACTCTCCTTTTGATTTATGCCATGTCTTATTGTCACTCCTAGAGAAAGTGTGCAAATTTGATATTACTTTGAATCACAGTTCTGCTCTTTCAGCTAGTGTGGTGCCCACATTGACTGAGTTCTTATCAGGATTTGGAGACTGTTGCAATGTAAGTAGTAATACAGAAGGTGAAGTAGTTTCTGCAGGGTGGACAGAAGAACCTGTGGCTCTGATCCAAAGGATGCTCTTTCGAACAGTGCTGCATCTTATGTCTTTAGACATTAGCAATACAGAAACAATGCCTGACAATTTACGAAGAAATTTAACAGACTTACTTAAAGCGGCATTAAAAATCAGAATTTGCTTGGAAAAGCAACCTGATCCTTTTGCTCCAGGATACAAGAAAACACTACAGCAGTCAGTTCAGGATGACTTCATATTTTCTAGATATCATCACAGAGCCTTGCTTCTACCTGAGGTTATAGAAGGGGTCTTGCAGATTTTGATCTGCTGCCTACAAAGTGCAGCCTCCAATCCATTCTACTTTAGCCAAGCCATAGATCTGGTTCATGAGTTCATACAGCATCAGGGATTTAAGCTGTTTGAAGTAACAGTGCTTCAAATGGAATGGCTGTGTATGAAGAATGAGGGAGTAACTGGGGAAGCCTCAGAGCATCTGAAAGCCCTGATCAACAGCATCATGAAAATAATCAGCACTGTCAAAAAAGTGAAATCAGAGCAGCTCCATCAATCAATGTGTACAAGAAAGCGGCACAGACGATGTGAGTACTCCCACTTCATGCATCATCACAGAGATCTCTCTGGACTCTCTGTATCTGCTTTTAAAAACCAAACTTCCAAAAACCCCTTTGAAACTGCTGATGGAGAAGTTCATTATCCTGACAGATGCTGTTGCATTGCTGTTTGTGCACACCAGTGTTTGTACTTGTTGCAGCAAGTTTCTTTGAGCAGTACTTGTGTTCAAATTCTCTCGGGTGTACATAATGTAGGAATATGTTGTTGTATGGATCCAAGGTCTGTGATCGTCCCATTGCTTCATGCTTCCAAGTTACCAATATTAAAGAACTTTCAACAGCACATATTGAACATCCTTAACAAGTTTATATTGGATCAACTGGGTGGAGCAGAAGTTTCTCCAAAAATTATACAGGCATCATGCAATATATGTACTGTTGACTGTGATCAGCTTGCTCAGCTGGAAGATGCCTTGCAGGATAGTTCTAGTGATGCTGGTCTTGCATCTAGTTCCTCTTGCAGAGTTCAGGGAATTCTGCCTAGCAGTGGATCTGAAGATATGTTGTTGAGATGGGATGCGTTGGAGGCTTATCAGGACATTGTTTTTGAAGAAGACAAACTACGCGGCATGCAGATTGCAAGCCATATTTGCCACTTAATTCAAAAGGGAAATGCAGTGGTCCAATGGAAACTATATAACTGTATTTATAATCCCGTGCTTCAGAGAGGGGTTGAACTAGCTTGCCATGCTCAACAACTTGGACTAACTTCAGCTGATAAACACACATGCAGTTACCATAGCCAGTGTTTGCCTTCTGAAGTACTTCAGATTTATTTGCAGACACTCCCTATGTTGCTTAAATCCAGGTTGGTTGATTTTCTGTTTATTAATGGAAAGCATGCTAATTATGTACAGAGCTTGTGTATTTGTTACTGATCAGAATGTGAGTTTTATTTGGACTGTAGGCTGCATGTGGATATTGTAGGGGAGGCAACAAGATAAATGCTTGAATAACATAAGATTTAATCCTAGATTTATAAACCATAGAAAGTGAGGGCTTTCTACCAATGAGTTATGGTCTTTAACAAGCCAAAGTGTGTAGAAACAAATAAACTCTTTGTCCAATGTGCATTTTCATTCCTCATGCTAAAGTGAGTCAGGAATGTTGAACAGATTGACATGTCACTTTTCTGTGGGAATTGGACTACTTAGTTTTCTGATCTGTTTCCCTTTTCCTTCTAGAATGGTCTTCATAGAAACCACATTTCAAAAATAAGGCTTGAGAGGTTTACTTGTCCTGAAATGACTGTTTCCTAATTTACAAAATCCTGTTTATTTAAACAGTGTTTAAAAAAAAAAAAAAAAAAAACAAAAACCAAAAAACCACCACAACAACAAACTAACCCACAAACATTCTTCCAAGGTGTGAAATAGAAACTTTCCTATTTATTGTTGAATTGATTAAATAGTTGTTTAATACAATATATGGAAGTTTATTCAGAATATGAATGTGTCCTTTTGCCCAGGAAAGAGTCTGATCTTTTCTGTCAGTCCTGTTAGACTGAAGTGAATTTAGTGAGGTTATCTGAGACAATTACGAAGAATAGACTAGTATTCCAATTTATGTAAAGGATTGTCTGATACATTTTAAACTTTTATCCTAACCTAAACCATATCAGAAGCTATTTTTGAAAGTGCATTTAGTGGCAAAGAGGCAAGAGAAGTAAAATTTAGTTTAAAAAAAGTTTAAGATATCCTATTTCCTACTGACTTAAAGGTGGCAATATACAAGCACATGATTCATTTGATTCTAGAGTGTGTAACTCTGTTACAATAAAAGCTGACCCTGRGGGAAGGAGATGGGAGGTAAACATAGTACACTAAGAAGCTTACAGATCCTTACTCCAAATTCTGTATGAACTCAATGTAATACTTGGAGTAGAAAGTATTAACATGGGACATCCTGGCCTAACAATGGCACAAAAAGTTGTGCTTGAAAGGCATTCCTGAGTTCTATCTGAAATACATCATCCATGCAACTAATAGACATAGCTAGTAAAATGTCTTAAAACTTCAAGTTTATTTGAGAAGGAATCTCTACTTTCTGGTGAAGTCACAGAACTGACAGAAATAAGATATTTAATAGCTCCAATTGCTAATAAAAAGTTGGGGGGAGGAAGTACCACTGCAGAGCAAATGTCATAAATAAAGTTAAACACCTTTAATGTTTTGAACATCATACATCTTTGTGGTTTACATTTTAGAGGTTAATCAATATTTCCTACATTATATCTTACAAAAAAATTGAATTTTCTACTACCAGATGGATGATGCTTACTTGGGATTCTAGAGTACTGCAAACAAGTTCCTCCTCTTTTTAATTTACAGTTTACAGTAATTTATAGCAATTACTGTAAACGCAATCAGTCCTTGGTGTTATTCAGGTGTGTAGAACAGAGGGTTATTTTTGGATAAGATGTGTCATCTGAACTGCATGAATTTGTGGCTGATGTATAAGGTAACTTTTATGCTTTCTCTTGCAGGATAATTAGAGACTTGTTTCTGAGTTGTAATGGAGTGAATCAAATGACTGAGTTTAACTACTTAGATACTTTAAGAAGCCATTCCTTGAAAGTGTTAGAGACTTTAATACTTTGCCTTGGTGATCAGCAGAAAGACCAAGCAGTGCCAGAACCGGAAGGCCTGAACAGCGAACAAAAGGAGTCTACGTCAGACTTGCCTGCTTCTCTTTGTACCCAGCATGCTATTTCAGAAGTTCCTCAAAGCCTGAGCAAGTTTTATGCTGGCTTGAAAGAGGCTTACCCAAAAAAGAAAAAGTTTGTGAGCCAAGACATTCACGTCAACACAATAAACCTATTCCTCTGTGTTGCTTTTTTATGTGTAAGTAAAGAAGCAGATGGTGATCTGGATTCAGCTAATGACTCTGAAGATACATCAGGATATGACAGTACAGCCAGTGAGCCATTAGGCCACAAATTACCATATCTGTCACTGGAAAGCCTTACTTTGCCCTCGCTGGAACATATTCACAGGGCTGCAGATATTTGGTCCATGTGTCGTTGCATATATTTGTATAGTGCAGTTTTCCAGAGACAGTTCCATAGACTTGGAGGCTTTGAAGCTTGCCATAGATTACTAATCCTGATAATTCAGAAACTTGCGAAAAATAAGGAAAAGGAGCAAGAAAACAGGGAGAGTGTATTGAATGAAAGCAGCAGAAGTTCACATGGGAGTCCTCGTGAGCCTCTCAACAAGGACGACTCTCTTCAGTTGGCTAAAAGCAGAGAGGTGACACAATTGGAGCTCGATAGTTCTGACAGTCTTGCTGGTGCAGAACAGCTGGTGCCTGAATGTGTCTCCTGTGACAGCTCTTTGAGTAGGGAACACACTTCAGTTGACAATCTTGAAGGGATAAAGACTTCTGTAAGAGAAGAGACTGAGTGGGCACTTCAAGGTATCAGACTTCTAGAAGCTCTGCTGACAATCTGTCTACACAGTGCAAGCCCCATGCAGCAGAAGATGGAAGTGGAGATGTTTCACCAGGTACTGTGCAACTTCCCTGGCTTACTTTACTCCTATTTGTTACATACAATATTATTTTAACAGTAATTTAGTCAAAAGTTCTTTTAGAGGTGAAAAAAGCTTATGCTCTTATTATGTACCATATTTTTTTGTGTAGTACTGGAAGCATACAGCTAAATGATGTGCTTAGTAGTCAGGGGTAGTGGTCAGCAGGCATGAAAGAATAGGAATGGGTGGATGAACAAACTGGCAGTTGCTGTTTCTGAGGAGGCATCTTCCCACATGTCAGCTTGTCACTTCTTGTATTCAGTAAGATTCTGGTTAGGACCCTGGACCCCTTTGCTTGTTCTCCAACATGATCTTTGTCCTCTGCTCTTTTGGGTTGGATCCCTGTTCGTGCTAATTGCCTGCTTCTTGGGGACTGGGAGAGAGCCTTCCAGAATGGCAGATTGATCCAGGCTGGATGAGATTTTTACTCTGCTCACTTCTTTGAACTGTATTTCTGGTTTATTTTTCATGTATCTGTTACAGTTTGGGCCAGTATGGTCAATATGGCTAAGGGCTGAACTCAAAATCAAATGCTGTTTTCTGGCTTAGTATATCTTGAGTCCCAGGGAAGAGACTGATCCTGGCAGATGAAGATTTTTTTTTTCTGCATAAAATGGTCCTGACTAGAGGAAAGGGATGGTTTTCCTCTGACTACAAAGGCAGCAGTGGATGTTGACAGCTATGAATTGCTGGCTGACTATGCTGCTGTTTTTTTCTGGTCAGTTGTGGCCTGCTTTTTCTGTTTTTTCCCCGTGTAGTCCTTTTGTCCAGTCATACGTTCTCCAGAGGCTGTCTGAGCTGATGGGATTTGAAAGGTGGGAGAGACTTGGGGTTTTTTTGAAAGGGTATTCAGTGGAGAACGTGTGTGACAGAGGTGGGATTGAAGGAGAGCTACGTAGGCAAGATGTGAGTGTTACAAGTAATGACTCACATGGTGTTTTTGATGATGTTTGAGCAGAGCGTGGTGCTTGAGAAAGAGGAACATCAGAGGGCACAGGTACTGAAAGGACACTTAAGCCTTAGAGGTGACTAATTCAGTGTTCCACGAAGTTGTTAATTCACAGAAAACACCTTCACCGTGCTTTAATGCTTTAATTGCTATATTGAATTTTACTTGGCAGTTTGTTACAAAAGCAGGAGGCGTTGGGTACAGGAGAGAACTGGAAACTGGAATTCTGTCTCGGCCCCGTGCTATTTTTGTGAACTTGGACATGTCACCCTCTGTCTCATTAATCTCTCTAGTAATATTGTGGTGTGATCTGAATGCACTGTGTGCTTGAAACTGTTTCAGAGATGTTTATTTTTGAAATGGTGCTTTCACTTGCAGTGTTTGGGAAACAGCATGTTGCCAGATTTTTTCAGTGTCCAGATTGCTTAACCAACTAAATCTCTGTCATGACAAACAGGATGAATCTTTCTTATTGCAAGAAACTGGATGAAGTCTGATGGCTTTAGCTGAGAAATCAGATTAGTGTAGGTGGAAAGGGAAATTCTTAAATGAAAGTACTAGACCATTTCTCTTAGCCAAAACAGAATAACATGAATCAAAATGTTTGTCTCCTCCAAAACACAGAATACCTGTGTGGATGATATCTTACTTCAAATAAGAGAGGAGCTTGCTCAATCAAAAGTGATAGAAACTGACTTGGCAAAGCCTCTGTTTGATTCACTGCTTCGTGTTGCATTGGGCACTTTTTCTGCTGACCTGGATCATTCTGAAGAAAAAATTGAAAAGGTATGAAACACCAACTAAGTAGTCTAATTCTAAATACTGCAAGGTTTGCTCCGTCAGGTTTATGTTGTTTGGGTCTATTTTTAAACTTGATAGGACATGTTTAGATGTATTTGGTTATTATGGCTGTTGAAGATCAATCCTCCAATTTTCATATGTAAGCATGTAAGTTGAATGTTGGTTATTGATATGCTCCCCACGTTTACTGCTCAGAAATGAGTCATGCCCGAAAAAGGAGCAAGCTGTTTTATGCTTGATGGACATACCTGAAACCTGATGTTCTCTTCACTCTTTCATCCCACAACAGTGTGTGACAGACTCTCAAAGGGAGAGATTCAAACAGGGATGTTGACTGACCTTAGTGGCTGCAGGCTGCTTAGAGTGAATGTCAAGGTGCATGTTTATGGTGATAGTGATTTTGGAAACAGTTATTCTTAATGCATTGTCACCTGCTTACCAAAGCTTTGGTCAGGTAGTTAGTAAGAAAAATCCATCTTTGCAGAATCTGTTTTCTATGTAAGAATGAAGTATCCATAAAAAGTATCTCAGGTTTCTTGGAAGTGTATGATTTGTTTGTTTCTTTTGCCAATGGGTTTGGAGAAAATAGGCATCTGGAAGGTTATAAATTACTTGCTTTTCTGACCAAAGATGGTAAATTTGTTTGTGTTATACAGACCCATTACACTGAAAAGCCTGTGTCACAACCTGAAGATATTTCTGAAGAAACTGAAGAATCACAGTGCTGTAGTCTTAAACTCTTTTCTGAAGAGGAAGGATATGAAGCAGATAGTGAAAGTAACCCTGATGATAGCGAAACCAAGAATGAAGGTAAATGTGAACTTTCTGACTATACGAAGCAGTCTTCATGACATGGCAAAGCTTGCTTGTCTTTTGAGATGTACAAAAATAGGGTAAGCATCAGAGACCTTTAACAGATAGAAATAGTTTAACGATTTTACTTCCAGTAGGATGCCGTTACAGATAGAGAGATGATGAATATTCTTACTGGGTGTTACAGGAACTGTTCTGCCTTGGTTTTCTTGGTTTATGTGACTCTTGCTCTAAGGTCATGTTGCTCAAATGTATTATTGTGGTCTAGAAGCAGATTTCTGCAGAGATGCTTATCAGTAGTTTGTCTGAAAATCAATGCTTATCTTTTAATATTATAACAATCTGGTAAAAATTAGTCTAATTATATCTCTTTATATTCATTCAATGACTGATGTGCACCTCTTTCTGTATTCTGTTTGTGTAATTAATTTTGAACATGAACTTGCTTTAATTCTTTGTGCTGAACCTGGATGCTTACGTTCTTGAATGAGGTCAGCATGAGCAGGAACAGCCTTTAATAGAACTGCATTCAATTGTTGCTATTTACCTGTGTGACTAGTCTTTATCAATAGATATACAACATTTTAATTCAGAAATGCTTTTAAAAATTTAGCCTGAAATATGTCCATGAAACGTATGTCTGTACCAAATAATTTTTTTTCTGAATTAAATAATTAAACAACTGCTTCCCCCAACCTTTTAACATGAACTAAAATCATTTAAATTTATCTCCTTTCTTGGCAGGCTGAGTTCTGTATAGAAGCTTGAGGCTCTATTACAATGATTTTACTGTCATATTTCATGAATTGCATATTTCATCATTACTATGTGTGTCCAGTTCCCAGGAAATGAAGGCACATAGTTTAAGAGCACATAATGGGAGAAACTAATCCTTGCCTTGCCTTTCTGTATTGGCAGGAAAATATGAAAATCTGAAACAGAATAGAAGATTATACTAACTTCTGAAAACTGCTTATAAGCTAGTGACTATTTTTGTTTTGTACCTATGAGAAGGTTAGAGAAATTATGTCCTTGGATGTTCTGTTTAAATCATGCAAACTGAGTAAGTTTCAGTAAGACAAGTGTTTTCTTTCAGGAGCAGACACAAAGGCAGAACCAGGATGTACTGGTCCTTCAGGTTATTTTCATGACCTAGCTGAAAACATCGATCAAGGAGAATTAATGTATCCTGAAATCTGCATGTTAGAATTTAACTTGCTCTCAGCTGGTAATGCAAGTTTAGATGTGCTTGCTCATGTATTCCAAAGCTGCCTGAAAATCATCAGCCAGAAGGAGAGAAATGCCACTGTACTTATAGAACAGGTAAAAATGTTACTAAACAAAGGCAACAGTTTAGCAGTTGTATATCTTATTTTCTTCAGTTTTATAGTACCAGTATACCTAATAGAGTGATCTCAGAAATATTCTCACTTGTTGTGGCATTTGACAAGACCTGAAACAATGTAAATGACTGATATTGCCAGCTGCATTGCATTTAGGTTACCAGAAACTATAGAAACTATAGTTAACTAATGTATTGGAAGATATTTCACCTACAGAGCTTTTGAGTTTCACAGTTGCCTTATTTTATCAAGACTGTTCAATCACTACAGCTATAGGTACAGATTTAATGACTGTCAGGCCATTGAAAAAAAAACAAAAGCAAAAAAGCAAATTATCTTCTTGTATATGTGTATATGTATATATGTAAACATTCTAAATATATATGTATTCGATATGTACTTTTAGAAACTTTCAGTGGTGTACCTCAAAAATATTTCATGCTTTTATTCTTAAGTTTATATTAGAAATTAGTTATGCACGTGTTGATGTCCTCATGATCCTTTGGAATTTCTGATGGTTAGCTTGCTTTTTGGTTTTTAATAACTAAATTGAGTATGCCTCTTTTGCAAAAGAGGAAAATATGGTTAAGTAATCTAAGCTTAAAGTGCTTGTTCATATAATTATTTGACTAAGAAGCAAAGCTAGTGCTTTACAGCTTAAACCAAAAGCAGGAAAGGAAAACATTGCTTTATTTCAGTACTCCAGTTTTGTGTGTGAATTATTAGCCTTAAATCACTAGCACACGTGTATTTTTTTTCGAACTTCGACACATGAAATTACTTAAAATTCAAAATAATCTAATTTTCATTACTCTTCAATATCGTTTAGAAAGAGCGATGTATTGAACTAATCAATTTAGAGGTTTTGAATATCTTTAAGTAGAGATTTTTCTAATTACCTTTAAGATGCATTTGTGAAGGATGCTTGTAAGTAAATGGCTGTGATCTTTTTTTTTTGGTAATTACTCTTTAAAGAAATCTTGCATAAAAACGTTGGGGAAAGGTTGATTTTGCTTTCAGTATTATATGACTATATACCAACATGCTGTATTTTGTCACAACCTGTCAAATCCTGTAATTCTGTTACGGGGGAGAAGACAAGGGAGATCTCAGCTGCTCAACTGATAATGGCTCAAAGGTTTCTTTCTAGAATCATTTGGATTTCAAAGTCTCTCTTCTGCAACTGAACTGTACAGAACATGAAAGAATGTTCATTAGCAAATATAAAAAATATTTCCATAATTTAAAGTAACTGGAGTTGTCTTTAAAATCAATTGATTGAAATAAATTATTTCTTTGTTCTTTGAGCTGGTGTATATTCTTCAGATACCAATTTTCCCTGGAATTTTTTTTAACAGGGAGCTGTTAAACATTTGTTGGGAGGATTTCTGAACATATTGACACAAACAGAGTCTAGTTTTCATGGTGAGTTCAAGGTCTAAGTAACTTAAATACTGCTTTTTATAACTTAATATATAGACACTCAAATTTTTAGTTCACAATGCGAAAGCAAATTCATTGGCATGTGTGAATTTATGCAGCTGCTTTAACTTGTGACAAGTATCTAACTTACGTGTAAATACAGGGTTATTTCTGAGCTAGTGAGAATCTGTTATGTAAACACATGCTGGCAGATCTGAAAGATAGTTGAAATCATAAACCTAAGGTGACAGTGTTAACAAACATTGCTCAGAAAAATGAATCTGACTCTATCACAATGTAAGTTTTTATTTCAGATTTCTTTGTAACACAAGTCTTAGTGATGTCTTGATTGAGTTTTATTTCTAGTCAGAAAACAGCTAGGTAATCCAAGAATGTGGAAGCAAATTAAATGCTTGCCCTAAGGTAGCCTCACGTAATGAGGTTGCTCCACAGCAGGAGATGATGTAAACCCATCCTAGGACTTTGATCCCTGGCTTTGTGGGGAGAGCCTATGCAATGTAGATGCTAGGTTCCCAGACTTTTAGACTCCACTTTGCAAACCTAGGAGCCAGGCTTGCTGTAGCCATCTAGATTCATTCAATGAAATTTTGAATGATAGTGTCAGGAAGTACTGTTGGATCTCTCTAGAATTTATCTTTGTAATCGTTACTGCCTCCTGAATTTGAAATGTTTTCACAAAACACTCTGAATTCCAAGTTAATCTTTCCTCATAATAGTATGGAATATGAATTTTTAAAGCTTTTAAAAAAAACTTCTCAAGAATATTATTTTGTCTCCTTATTTTTAGCATGTCAGGTGGTGCTGGTAGACCTGTTAGTTTCCTTGATGAGTTCACAGACATGTTCAGAAGAGCTAACTCTTCTTCTGAGGATATTTTTGGAGAAGACACCTTGTACGGTATGTATGGAGTAGCACATAGCAAAATTCAGAGGCTTAATGAGAAAAATGAAGCAAAAAGAAAATCCTTTTGTGTCCAAGTATTTTGTGAAATAAGGAGACTAACAGCAACATTCGAACTGACAGAGCAAATAAAAATTTTGTTGTTGAAATAATTTGTTCTCAAAACATGAAAAGGAAATAGAGAAGAAAAGAGAGGGTTTTGAAGCATGTGTTAAAGTCCTGGGAACTCTCTTCAGCACAAGAAAACAAGATTCCTCCTGAGGAGACTGACATTGTGGTTATGGATGACAGAACACTAATACTGTAAAATTTGAAGTCATTTCTTTAGATTTATAAAGCATCTTGCTATTTCAGGAATGCTTTAGCAGCAGGAATTACTTTCAAAACTGTCTTAAGTTGGTTTGTGTAATGCTGGAATCTACTGCTTGTGTGGGATATACTGCTGAAATACCTATCTGTTGATTTGTGTGCGAGTCTGTAGGAAAAAAAAAACAAGTGGAAGGAAATAAAAAAAAAAAATACTGCGGAGTCTGAAATAGTACCAAACCAAACAAGGAGACACAAGTCAATTTTTCAAAGGTAGCTTGCAATAATTGACTAAGTAACTAGAGAAACTTTTTGGCTTAAGGGCTCAGCTGGTTTTGTTACTGATTATGCAGTAACAAAGCAACAGCCTGTGTGTGCATTCTTAACCAGCCCCAAACATGGGGTAAAAGGTGTGGTCTTTTGTTGAGGTGATAAGTTAATCTGTTAGTGCATAACAAGTGTGAGATAAGATTGTGCAATGACCACCTGCTGTGGTTCAGCTGATTTCTAAGCATGGTAACTTAAATTGATCTGCCCTGACTAAATCCCCAAAACTGTTTGGCCATAGTCTGTTCAAGTTGCCACTTGATGCTTTGTAAATGTGTGTCAGTTTGGATATGGAAGTCCACTTCTGTTGGGAAAACATGAATCCAAATTTAAATGAAGAGTGGGGTTCTGTTTAGTTAGATGACACTTTGACTACATGGTGTAAACAGTTTGATTTTTATTTTTTTCTCCCCTCATTTGTTTGGTTTATTTCTTCTAGGAGATACTACTCAAGGGTGTATTGAAGATTATAGAAACTAATACTTATATGAACCCATTACAGTACCTTGCCTTCCCTTTGCTACATGGCACAAATTTGAGTAGTAGTTCTTCACAAAAATCTGCTAGCACTTCCAACAGCAAAACTGCTGGACTATTAAAAAGAGCAAAATTTTCACAGAGTAAGAAGGAGGCAGATGGTGAAAATTTGAGTCACCAGATGCTTTCTTCTTGGCATGTAGCCCCAATTCACTTGCCTTTAGTTGGACAAAACTGTTGGCCACACATGTCTGAAGGCTTCAGTGTTTCACTGTGGTTTCATCTGGAGTGTGCTCACGAAACAGAAAATTCAACAGAAAAGGGGAAAAAATTCAAGAGAAGAAGCAGACTGGTAGCTGTAAGAGAGAACAGCTTTGACAGCACAGGTGAGGATATAGTACTTCTTGTTTCTATTTTAGGTAGCACTGAAGGATTCTGGTTACAAGTATTACTAACTGATGTGCCATATACAAAAGAATGAATTTTTTTCTTATGACAGATATTAAACAGGAGTGGTAGTCTTTCTGATTTTTTCTTAGAGTACTGTATCATATACTTAAAGATAAAACATTTCCAGCCTTAGTCCTTAAGTTAGATTAATGCCTGCTTCCTTAGAAATTTAGTGTTCTCATTGAATTTGTAAATTCAGCAAAATGTCTTTTTGCTACTTCATGTTATGCTGAAGAAAATATTAAATGCTACAGCTGAAAGGTCACGGGAAAAGACTGCTCTCAAGTTTATTTGGTCTCATGTATTGATGAAGCAAGTGGCTTTTGTGTTCTTTAATAGAAAGATAGTAAATCTTTGTGATTTAGTATTTAAATATTGGAACTCTTAGCTAAAAGATGCTCTGAATCCATCAAGTCAGAGCCTAAGGCTGACTCAGTATAAATCCTCTAACTTCTTGTGTGTGCGCCATTGTAAATGTCAATAGCTGTACAACATTTCTCTGTTTATACTTTTGTAGAGACCCACCTGCTCCCAAACTCTTTTGAACAGAATCTTTTGGATTATAATTTGTAGGAGGAAAAATTCTTTAAGTTATTTAAAATGCCTCCCAATCACAACACTTGGAATACCTTTTAATATACTTTTTTCTTTTTTTTACTGTACTTGAATAGAAGGGGGGGAAACCCAGCCCTGAATCTTGGAACTCACTAGAGCTGCTTTTGTTAGAAGGTCTGTGCTTTTGCTTGGTAAAGTAAAAATATTGAACGCAAGACCGTGCTTAAAGGGTAGTATGATTTGTGAAGAGAAATCTAAAGATTTCTTGGTGCACAGTAGGACTGCCAGTTCAACATATGAATGTAATATGATATAGCATGTCGAAAGCATCATTGAATTAGTGTATTCATGCTTAGTGGGTTTACATGATTGCAAACAAAAACATGTGAAGTGTTGAGTTAATGTCAAGCTCCTCTGTTTCAGTATATGAGACCTAGTTCTCTGAAGAGAATCACACATAGTAGTCAGCTCACTTAAAAGAAAAAAAAAAAGGGGGGGGGGAAGAGGGGAAAAAACAACCAAAAAATACCCCAGCTAAACAAAAAACAAGTATCTGCAGTACCTGAACTATTTCTTTTCACACTTGATAGCTGGTAGGACAGGCATTGTTCTTGTATTGTAATTGTGTATAAACATGTTTATATTTCTAGAAGAAACAAAGTCTATAGGAGTGGAATACCTAAGCCTGGGAGAGAAACTTGTTGAAGATGGCTGTATTCATATAATTTCACTGGGTTCCAAAGCATTGATGATACAAGTCTGGGCAGACCTGAGCACTGGAGCATTCATATTTCGGTATGGTGTATTAGTCCAAAAGCGGTCTTGTGAACATATGCATTGTTACTTCCAGTAGCAGCTTGCAGAGAATACTGGTGGAGAGTAGAGAACTAATTTCTATAGTAGTCATCTTGCACACTGATGGCAACATCAAGGAAGTTTATTGCATACAGGCCTACAGGATTACTTGCTTAAAATGTTAGTCTCTGGTCTTGCATCTTTCACGTAGTCATATGTAAATAATTGCCCAAAGTAAGATGCAAGATCAGTCATAAACATAATGTAATGCAAGGTAGCAATTCAAGTATTAATGAAATGACACAATAAATGTGTGAAGATAAGCAAAAGCTTTTGTAGCTGTAGGTTTTCACACCTCAGGTGTGAAAATTGTTGTTATTTAATACTTACCATGACAATCTTGGTTTTAATCTTCGGAACACATTTTAGCCCTAATTTAGTTCTCATAAGTAATGTAACCTTAAAATGGGTCTAAAGCTGCAATTTTAGAACACTATTTCACAGCATTCAAAGCACCTGCATCTTTTCAAGAGACTGAACTTCTTTGTGAAATAGAGATAATATCCTTATCTTAAATGTAAGCAGATTCATGCAAACAAGTTAAGTAACTAAGTTGAAACTGTAATGTGAGGATTTCTCTAGCTTATGTTGGGCACACTAAATATAGCATTGTGATAAAAAAAAATTATCTGTTAAAGTTAAGGAATGCAATTTCAAAGTAATTGAGGCCAAAAAAACGCAGATTGGGGGCTTAAAATGCAAATTTGCAAACAAACATACACACTTGTTTTTCCTTTTCTGTTGTTTTCATAGTATATGCATGGATCCAAATGATGAGATGAAAGCTGGTCTGCTGGCACAGGCTGAATCTCCAGAGAATATTTTCCTTGTGGGCAGGTGGCAGCATTTAGCAATAACATATCTGCAGCAGCCAGAAGGCAAGAAAAATATCCATGGAAAACTGTTGCTGTGGGTTTCTGGTCAGAGGTAAAGTATACATTAGTTGCACCTAGGTATTTATCTTCTTAAAAAGACGTTCTCTGGTAGGAAAACATCTGTGCTACTTTGGTGCAAGCTGAAGTTACAGTTGAGTAGTCTTCTGGGGGTAGGAGAGGAGTGTCTTACACTGCTAGGAACTCCCTAGAAATATCCAGAATGGTCTGTATTGCTTTGAGAATCTTCAGTTCATACTGTGGACCAATGCAGACATCAGCGTTTTTCTTCATCACAAATAAGTGAAAGAGCTAAGTACTACAAGATTTTGGGTAAGATCCAAAAAAAGCTATGGCATGAAGTTAGCAGTAGGCATAATGTCTCTGGTTAAGTTAAGAATCTGAATTAAGGAGGTATAGTTCAGGTATGGGCAATATTGTTGAGAGTAGGAATGAGGAGGAGATGGAGAGAAAGCAGTCATTTTGCTCCACTGAGAGAAATGGAGAGGGGAGAAGTTAAGAAAATATTTCGGACAAGATCTGAACTGGCGGTGGGAAGTACTACTACTTCCACTAAAGACTTAAGGCCCGTGTTCCTAAATAAGGTACCTGATGCTAGGTTGGGTGGGCCTGTGCCTGCATGAAATATTCATTGGTTAGAGAAAAAGGAATTTGTTAAATATCACAATCTTTATCCTTTCTTCCTGAAGTCTGGACTACGAAGACTTCCTTTGTGTCCCAAATATAAAGCAGGTGGTCAAAATGCTATGTTGTACAACAATTAGATGTATCACAAAAATTCTTTACTATTCCTCTAGAATTTGGTCAGTAAACAAGCAACGTTACTAAAGACATTCCTACAACTATACCTAGGAAAAAAGCTGTTGCACAGTTTTTCTTCCTGCAGTTAAACCTGGAATTGTAAAGTATACTACTTGTTTCACTTTGTTCTTGAAACTACATGGAGTTAATTTTCAAGCAACTTGATTTCCCCCCCGCATTGTTCGGTCTGTGCATGCTGATATGCAATAAAGTCCAAGTATGGAGATACAGGAGAAACTAAAAATACTACAATGTTCTGCACATGTGCAGTTAACGAGGCCCCTCTATATATAGTGTTAGTTGCCAATTTGCTAATAGTTAGGCTCTTCCAGGAAGCTTCAGATGACCTTTACAGACCAATTGGTCTGCTTATGTAAATGCACATGAGGTTAATTGGATGCTTTCTGAAAGCATCAGGCTTGCTGCCCGTGGCTGTACAGCACACTAGCTCTGACAACGTTTCTTGGTATAAGCAAATCCTCAACATGATATTTTCCAGCATATGTGAACCAGTTTTCATGATGTGCATTAGCATATTCAAAGGCATATTCATTAGCATATTGCTGTTTTAGGAGTAGTAGAAATTCTTGAAAAATTGTGATATTTTAGAAGTGTGTATAGTGTTATAAACAGTTTCTTCTTTGAGGTCAGAGGGAAGGCGGAAGGAATTTCAGATATAGAAAATCTTGACTGTATGGCAACCCTAGTTGGGACTCTGTTCCTCTGTTCTGTGCAGTATTTGTATACATACATCATTATGTAACTGAGCTTTAAGGTGCCTAGAAGTTGAAGATGGCTTCAGTAATTTAATATTGATAACAGCATGGCTTCTCACTTCCTAAATATTAAAATCTATTTTAAGCCTAAGATGAATACCTTAGATAACAATCTTGATCACTTCTTAATATTTAAACTTGTTTCTGTATATGTATTTTTAGGAAATGTGAGATTAATTTAGATTATGCACTACCAAGGAAATCAAGCTTATCATCTGACAGTAATAAAACATTTTGTATGATTGGCCATTGTACATCATCTCAAGAGGAATTGCTTCGATTATCGGGTAGATGGGATCTTGGAAATCTGCTTCTATTTAATGGTACTTTTGTATGCTTTTTTTCTTGAATAAGTCTTAATTTCTTCTTCCCCCTCCAAGATCAAAGGCTTAATTTGATATTTTTTTAACATGCCGAGCTTTTACAGTAAAAGCAACAATACATTCTTTACCAGCATAATGTATCAGGGAGAAAGTAGGCAAATGTTTCAGTATTGGGTACTTCCTAATGTGTCCTTCTGCCACTATTCTCTTGCTTTCTTTTTAGTGCTGTAATTGGCAATTCCAGTTACTTTAGTGTTTATTTAAATTTCTTTAAATAATACCTTCGAGTAGGGGATGGAGAGATGGTGGTACTTGCTCTGTTTTTTTTCTTAAAGCACTCAGTCTCTCCCACCTGGAGAATTGATTTCACTTACCTGCTTCTAAACTACTAGTTTCAAATTACTTAAAGCATATTAAAAAGTAAACAAACTCTGAACCACCAAATACTCTGAGTTAAGCATGCTTATTTCTGAAACTGCTGAAGTTACTTTGGGGTTTTCTTAGATGTATAGTTCTCCTCCCTCCTTGGAAAGTTTTGTCCAGGACTTCTGGGTGTTTGCTTAGTGCTGAAGGCTGGAACCCTGCTGGTTGTCACCTGGCATTTCTTCATGTGCAGTGACCCTGTCAGGACTACTACACAAGTGAAATCAGTTTTCCAGGGGGTGTGGTGTGTGCAGGTGTGTGTAGATATTTATATTTGTGCAGGCTATAGGTGAGATGCTTGTCATAAATATAAGCTCCACCTGGTGAATCTGATTGCTGTGTGCCTACAGCCAGCGTAATTGATGTATCTAGAGCGCACTGGATTTACTGCTGTACAGCTGTCCTCCACCCATACATCATAGATTTGGGTCCTTCTGGATGCTGCTTTTGAATTTGCATTCTTATAAACAGATGACTTGAGATGTGCTGTCTGGAAAGGGGTGAGAGGTTCATTTGGCTTTCTACTTCCTACATATTTTTATTTTTTTCCTCAGTATCAGTTGTAGTGAGCTTTTATTGTTGTTGCATCCTTCTTGGTCACTCTACCCAACTCTCCATGATGTAGCATGTTGTTGCTATCTGTAATCTTGCTATGCTTTGAAAACTTTGAGGAGGCTTGGATAGATGACTTTTCAATTTAAAAAAGTGTAATTGATTATTCAGAGCTGTTGGTCTTCAGTTCATGCAGATCATTTTCCTGATCTGGTTTCAGTTGCCTTTGCCACTGAATTGATCTGGCCTGTGATGTGTCAGAAGTCACTGACCTATAGTAGCTAATGGGAAGCACTGGACTGTACTGATGGTTTCTCATCAGCAGGTCCTACAAAAAACAGCCAGTGATCTTCCTTGTGAAGTCTCTGATGCAGTCTACTAGCCAATGTATGAATCGTGCTTTATTGTTTATTAAAGAGTTAACAGCTTCTTTTCTGGATTTTAGGTGCAAAGATTGGACCGGAGGAAGCATTTTACTTATACACATGTGGGCCAGACTTCACATCTGTAATGCCTTGTAAATATGGCAAAACATTGACTGATTGCTCTAAGTACATAAGTAAAGAGATTCTGCAGTGTGAACAAATTAAGGAGCTCTTCATGGCAAAAAAGGAAGTGGATATTGGACCTTTAATTGTAAGCTTCTATTTAAAATTGGTTCTTAATCTCTTAGAACTGGTTAGGAAACTGCGAACACATTTCCTGCTGTCTTCCAAAATGCTTCACTTTCTCAAAGCAGGCAGGAGCAAATCCAATTTTCATTAAAGTCGTTGCAGAGTTCTTCCCATTTATTTTAATGGGAGTTGAACTCCACACAGGGTGACCATTTTATCTTGCTGTAGGTTGGATTCTGACAACTTCTAGATGTTCCAGCATGTATAATACTGCATATTTCATCTATCAGAGAAGCAGCCACCTCCAAAGGTGGTATTAAGTACCTGCCCTAGGATGAATAGTAGCTCTTCTCTCTATTAGTGTAAAGGTAGCCAAGGACAGCCGAGTTAACCTTTTAACATTAAAACTGAGAGGAGAGGATAAAGGAGGATTTATCTAGCTTTAACAGGAAGCAAAAGACTTCGTCCTAATTCTTCAAGTATTACTCCCTTGAGAGGGAGTAAGTTTGCATCAAGTTTGGCTGAAAAGTCATTTTCCAGCTGGCAGATCTTAGCTCTTCTCATCTTCCCTGACTGAAACAGCCATGCCAGATGCAGGTGTAAATATAGTTACACTAGAAAAAGAATAAAATAACTTTCTTACCAGCGGGGCCTGCTATATTTTGGGAATTGTGATTCCAGCTGTATGAATTGTTTCCACTAGAGGGGTTTTTCTGATCTTGTCCTACAGCAACTCTGTAGCTGTAGGCAAAGGGTCATTCTGTCTGGATGTGATCCTTGTAAACAACGGTACTAAATTTTGAATAGGTTAAGAAGGAATGAATGGAATAAGTAAAAAGCCTAACAAATCAGTCATGCAACTTTTAAGCTTATTTTGCCTTACAAAACACCAAGTAACCAGAGAGAACTATGTGCTCAAGTGATGAATTAATCTCTGCACTTTTGCATAGAATGCAAGTGCCTTAAATGTAATTATTTCTCTATTTTAAGTAAATAACCTCCCCAATATGATCATTTTACATTTTCTGTGAAAATGAGTCGGTTACTTTTCATAGGTGTTTTGGTTTTGCTCTAAGTCTCTTCATCAGTAATGACACTTCTTTTATTGAAATCTTCTTCCTTATGGCAAAGCTGATTAAAGGATAGACTTAAAACAAAAAATTGGAGAGATTTTGGAAAAAATAGATAACTTTCTGTTTTGGACTCTCCACTTTAGATAAGGGAAACAATTTGCCCAATACCTCTGTATGCTCATTTTCTTTTGTCAGTAACTTTGTCTTTATGCAAAATAGTTGTAATTCTTCTTCAGGTGATAAGAGGGAGATATTTAGTAGAATTTTTTTAGTGCTTTCTCTCTGTGCTGTAGCTATTGCATACATTTGCTAAAATTTAGGAATCCTGTTGCATTTTAGTGCACATGCATCCACATGAAACTTTAGAGGCATAATAACAAAGTAGAAATGAACTTCCGAAGTTGCTGTTAGGTGGCTTTTTTTGTGTGTGGCTTTTTGTGTTTTGAGGGTTGGGTTTTTTGTATTAAACTTTCTTGAAAAAATTTATAAACTTCTCTTGTTTCAGGAAAGTCTTGCTGTTGTGTATACCACGTGCTGCCCTGGTCAGTACACCATATATGAACCTGTTATTAGACTGAAAGGTCAAGTGAAAACTGTACCTTCTCAGAGACCTTTCAGTTCGAAAGAAGTTCAGAGCAATGTATTGGACTCTCATCACCTGAAAACACTTCAGCCTGTTGAATATAAAACTCTTCAGGGTATACTACATGAAATTGGAGGAACTGGTGCATTTGTTTTCCTCTTTGCTAGGGTAAGGGGGCTGGAGGAGTGGGGTGCATGTACATGTTCTCCCACATAAAATCTTCTTTGGATCTTGGGTAGCAAATCACATATTCTAACTGCCTTGCTCTAGTCTGCATGTGACTTCTTCTTTTCTTAAAGAAAATTTGTTGAAAATACCTGTGGCATACCACAGACTGAATCATACAGGTTGTCTTAAATTGGAAACTTAATTATAATTCTACTATGTAATGGTTTTTATAATATTGCTAGTATGTAAGATGTGGTGTTACATCCCGATTTAGAGATGGGGCTTCTAAATGTCAAAAGAGATTATTTTTAGTAGTATTGTAGAACTGATCATATTTTTGGTCTCTAATTTTTAAAGGCACTTAAATTCATTGCATATCTTTTAACACTTTAAACACAGGATATTCACAATGCAAGTATGAATAAATGTAAGACTACTAGTGTGCAGAACTTTAATTTTATCTAATAAATAGTGAGAGCTTTTTTGAGAGAACTGTTCAGCCATGTTCAAAGGCTTATCCTGTCTAAGGAAAATTGTAATTTCAAAAATATTAAGGCTGTGAGCCTTAACTTAGTTACACTTAGCTGTGACCGTTACATGGAGAGGCTAACATTTGTGCTAGGAGTCTCTGAAGTACTACAGTTAATTCAAAATACTAATGTAGGCCTAAAACTTGTTTGTTTTGTATGCTTCTGGCAATGGTAGTGTTCTGAAAGGTGTGGGGAGTAACCAATGCACATTAGACTAGAGACAGTCAGGTGTTCAGACTTCTGGTTATGAAGACACTGCCTGCTGTAATTTTAACATTGATAGTGAAATCTGAGGAGAAAATGCTTATTCATGTTATTGTATAACATAAATTTATGCTAAGTACGTGCTACAAACCCTGCTGTAGAGTCTTATTTGCATCAGTAAAGCAAGCAACGATAGATCAGCTGTCAGACAATACAGGTATACATGTGTATAACTGTAAGTGCAGAAGAATTAACGGGTATACAGCAAGGGAACCTGAAGAACCGAAATTCCATTTATGTCAGATTTCCTTCTTATACGTTTTTTGTAAAAATACTGTTTGCTCTTTCTTGGGATTCAAGAATTGTAGGAAGCAAAGAGTGACGAATGGTCCATGGTCTTCACCTATCAAATTGCTTGTTTCTCTATGGACAAAATAAAACTTTAATGTTTGACATTTCCAGGTAGAGATAGTCTAGACCTTTGGGAACCTTAATTTAAAGTGTTCCTTAAACATTTAGGAAATATACTTTTCCAGGGCAAAAGTTTATTCTTGTTAGTGGCTTATGTATTTCATGACCCTTGTGACTTTGTAGTATAGCAAGAATAAATTGGTGCCTTCTACTTAAATTTTATTTAGAACAGATTTTTTTCTTAAAAAGGGATTCCTTTAGTGGGAATCCTATTTTCTTAGCAGATCATCACTTACCACAGTAGGAATTATCACTTCAGGTATAATATCTGAATGTACACACATAGGCAAAAATGAAGGTTATGTACATAATCTCAAAATCTTTAAAACAGATTTAATCCAGAAGTTATGATTTAAGACTGCAACAAAGTGTTTTTAAGGCTTTTTTCTAGATGTTTCTTATTAAACTGTTTTATTAAATTTGCCTTTTCTTCAGGTTGTAGAGATTAGCAGCTGTGAAGACACTCAAGCTTTAGCACTACAACTTATACTATCTTTAACAAAATACAATCAACAGAGAATACAGGAGATGGACAATTGTAATGGTTATTCTATGATTCATCGAGTGTTGATCAAACCAAAATGCATTGTTGGATTTTGCATGCTGAAGGTAGAGTGTTCTTTAAATGTGATATTTTGTTCAATGTTAGCACAAATTTAGAAACTTCTCTGTGACTTTAATTCTACATTTGAAGCTGTCTTCACAAAGGCAGAACAGTGATTTGGGGCAAGTTCTGTCTAGGAGTGTTTTGCCTTGAGCTAGAAACTCTAATAGGTAAGGAGAGAAAAAGGAAGTGTTCAAGACCCTGATTTCAGAGGAGATGGAGGGGGGGAAGAAACCAACTTTGTTTCTCTGAGAGCAAAGATCTTCAGGTAAGCTTAAACTCATAAGCAATTAATAAAAATATTTGAGTGCACTTGAAGATATTTTTTAGAAAATTTTGTACTGGTGTTATAAGAATGAAGCCTCTTAAATGCCTCCAGCAGGGTTACTACACTCGGTAACTGTTTTCAAAGTTGACCAGGTAGATATATGCCTTCCCTATCAAGAGTTTGCCTCTTTAAAGATTTTTTTTTTTGATAAATTGGATAAGCTTTGTGCTTATGACATTCAAAACAATTTCCCTCCTCTTTAAGACTCTCCTTGAAGGATGCTGCAGCGATGAGGTTCTCTGTATAAATGAAAATGGGCAATTCATGCTTGACAGAGATTCTACGGCAGTTATCCAAGATATTCAATTATTAGAAAAGCTGCTGCTTGACTGGAAGATATGGTCTAAAGCAAAGGTAATTACTTTCATTTTTGAAAAATTTTAAGTCTAAAAGTCAGTATTTAAAAAAAAAGTGATAAAATATTATGAGGTCTGAAATTAATTTCTCCAGTTAGATGTCAGTAATTGCTAAAATTTTCCAAAATTAATGGTCCTTATTTTTCTTTGAATAGCTGGTAGTAGCATCAAGGTCCCATTATCACTGATGCAGGTAGCCTTAGTGTATTAAATTCTGTAAAGGTAATGTCTGTAAATGACTTGTTAGTTGAATGGATTAATTTTTTAGGGAAATTTGTTAAGACAGAGGAAGACCTGCTTCCCTCTGGAGTTAAACTGTTGAAAATAATCATCCAGTGTTAACAGAGCAAAGAGTATACAAAACTAGTTTTAGACAAGAAGTAATTTTTTTGTAGCTTAATCATTTAAATATGCTTAATTTTGTATGAGCATAACTTTTCTGATAGTTTCTAGTTCTGACCTGACCATTTGCAGTCATTTAGTCTTTTTCTTAGGTGCAAAACTTCCTTGATTTGTTTATGTTCCTAAACTGTTTGAGTTTTTTATTCTTATCTGTAGACTCAGACATATTTTTGAAGCAATGTTCCTGTTTTGTTGTTTTTCAGCAAGGTGTTTGGGAAACACTGTTAGCAGCTCTAGAAATCCTTATCAGAGCTAACCATCACCAACAGATGTTCAACATTAAACAGCTATTGAAAGCTCAAGTGGTACATCACTTCCTGTTAACTTGTCAGGTTCTGCAGGTACTTTCACTCTGAAATCCTACTTTGTGCTTGACAAATAATCAGTTTTACTTGGGCGGGGGCGGGTGGGGAGAAGAGACTGAATGGTATAGAAGAAACTACTTCAGTAGCCTCTGTCTGGTAGTATTTGAAAACCTAGGCACTAGGCTACTTGTGCAATCCACGCATGAGTAGGAGATGAAATGTACTGTGTCCCTTTTATAAAGACCTGAGTTGTCTCTTACTAGTTCATGAGATGTCTCTTACTAGTTCAAGTCTTCATTACCGAAAAACATAGATACTGTGGAAGTAGCAGAAACTGTCTATCCTGCATCTCACCAGAGCTAATACGGCAACCGGCCTGTAGTGCTCAGTCTGAGCACTCCTCTCAAAATTTTGATCTGGTAGTAGCTTCCTCCATGGCATGGAGATAGCTGTTCTAAAAAGGACTTTGGGGAAGTGCTTCAGCCCTTTGATAGCCACTTCTTAGACACATGACTTTGAAATGGGCTCCTGCTTATAGTACATATCTGTTTGTGAAAATACGTATTGTAATCCCTTTTTTCTACACTGTATTTTTGATCTTGCATTCCTTTTTATTCTGAGTTTCTCACTCTAACACATGAAATACATTGTTTTTCCCCCTTTTAATGATTTTTTTAATGTCTTTTAATCATTTTCATTGCTGTAAATTTTGGATTTCTTAATTTTTATGTGGTATACCCTACTTTTGGAACTTGGTAGTGGTATAGTTAACTTTTAAAATTGTATATTAATGAAAACGCAGAATGTTGCAAAGTATTTTCCCTGTCTTTTGCACGTGAGTACAAACAGTAATATACATGTCTATTGGGAAAAAATTAATTTCTTAGTTAAAAAACTACTCAAATTGGTCAACTATGATTTGGCAATTTTTTGGGAATGATAGAATGGAAGATAAAACTATATAAACCATTCTCTTTGAAAACCTCACTTAAATTAACTTCATTTAGTCTTTTCATACAGCAGTCTCAGTTAAGGTGCTTAAGTACCAAAAAAAAGGTGAAACTTAGAGAAGTTAGAAACAAGTTAATCATCATGCTCACATTACAGTGAGGTTTCCCACAAGTTTCTTGAAGTCCTGTTCTAAAATCATTGTTCAGTTAATAAATTTTTTCAAATAGCCATTGTCAAACTATATAGAATGCTTGATCAAGCAGAAATTGTAAATATAATTATCAATGAAATCTCAAATGTGTATGTTTACAAAAATGGCCATTGAGGTGGAAATACAGAAGACCCAGTGTGGCACTGTTCAGAAAGTTCTTAATGTGTTTGAAATGTTATATCAGCAACTATTTTAATTTCTCTACAAATACGTAATACAATGACAGCAAACTACAATTTCAATGGTGATTCATGTCCGAAGGCTCCAGCATTTCAAGTCAGAGTAGTATAGCATACGGAAGATGTTCATTTTCTAAAAATAAACTTGCATAACATCCGCAATACTTTTTTTGTGCCTGAATTTTGAGTGTGCTGGACTTGGGTAACATTAAGTAGGTACGGTAGCTCCTCTCAAACTAAAGAATACAGGCTTTATTCTTTAAGCTTTTTTTCTTGTCTGTTCTTCTACTACAGCATGACAATTTAAAAAAAAAAAAAGACAATTTCTGTCAAATTAAAAATATAAATAACTGACAGTTGTAATGCTCTTCCTTTCTAGGAACATAAAGAAGGGCACCTTGCATCCCTGCCTCGGGAGGTTTGTAGGTCATTTGTGAAAATAATTGAAGAAGTACTTGGATCTCCCCCAGACCTGGAATTGCTGACACTGGTCTTCAATTTCCTCTTAGCAGTTCACCCTCCCACTAATACATACGTTTGTCACAATCCTACCAACTTCTACTTTTCCCTGCACATAGGTAGATATGTCACATTTACCTAGAAATAAACAATAAGATAAAAATCTAGTCATAAATAAATATCTAAAAAACCTCTTTCACTCTTATAAATTACTATTCTATGAATATGTTCTTTGATTGCTATATTGTAATAACTATATAAATTGGGACTTAGTAAAGTAAAAGTAGTTTACAGTATTGAGACATTATAGTTAGACTTTGTTTGCTTGGCTTACTTGGAGAGCTTTCTTCTGTCTACAGCCATAGATAATTTCTCTGGTGGTTATGTCTTTAACTTTCTTCAAAGTTTGATGCTGCTAAATGGGATGCATAATGTTAGCTGCCTATATGAACACATTTGCCTGTGGGAAAATCTCAGAGAAAAACGTTTAACTCACCTGTAAATGAAGCTTCTTCAGAAATATGTGTATATGGTCCTGTCTCCATCTCTGCTTTCTTGTTTCCTGTTACTGAATTCCTAGGAAAAATAAAAGGCCTGAGGAGCATTTTTAGCACAGTTGCACTGCAAGACATCATCGGCAGGCACCATCAGTGCATTGCATACAAGTTACTGAAAGTACCTATAGGCTTTGAGGGGTGCAGATATAGGACAACAGCTGTCTTTAATATATCTGTATTAGATGATGACTTTGGCAAAATGAGTGATATGAGCTTTAAAAATTCTTTCTTTCTTGCTCTTCTAAAAAATGAGAACTGGTAGATGTATAGTTCATGCTTTAATATTAGCATTGTACAACCTTAGACATAACTTACGTAAACATGGAAAGCATCATCCAAATTTGAAATGTTTTCTCCTTTTGCAAATGCCTGTGTACCTCCAGTTTTAGTAATCAGTTTCAAAGGCAGTACAGTTGTTTTTATTTGTATCTGTCCTCTAATACTAATAGATGTAAAATTCTGAGTAAGAGTAGAATGTGCTTTTTGATACTTTGAGCCTTATTAGATGAACCTGTTTGAGAACAGTCACCTGTTTTTGACATGACAAAAAGTCAAAGTTGTTATTTCTTGTATGCCTGCAAGGACAATCTTTAAATATAATTACTTGAGAACAGCATAATATTTTCAGTGTTCTGAAGTAAATTTTAAAGATATATCACTAAAACAAAAAATTGTTCTCAAGTGCTTTTTCTCAGATGCTCAGGAGTCAAGGATTTCTCATTAGCCTCCAGTGATCAGCTTGAAATGTAACCTGGCTACTATGAGTCTAAATATGTCAAGAATGCAAACTTAAGAAGCTTTTAAGTAACTTTTCCCCTTATCTTTTCTTTCTAGATGGCAAAATTTTTCAGGAGAAAGTTGAATCACTTATGTACCTGAGAAATTCCAGCAGTGGTGGGAAGTCAATAGACAGTTCTGCATTTGTGATTGCAACTCCAACTGGATTTACAGCTTTACCACTGGGAGGTAAAACAATGCTGGAGGAACAAGGACATTAAGACACAGTCCTTTGGCAGATGAGTAGAGTGCCTTAAAGTGTTACTTTCCCACGGATATTTCTTACAAAGCTCCCCCTGCCCCTTGGAGCTTGATGTCTGAACAGCAGAGTAAGAAGGATGGAATTGAACATGCTACCTAAACTGCTCTTCATTCTCAAGTTGAGACAAATTGCCACATTGATGGCTCAGGCAGTGAAGTGGACCAGATAGCTGAACAGTTTCATCTGTTAAACAGACCTGCTAGAGATGTATGAGAATGCCTTAACCAGGCAATAGTTGAAATAGTGAGCCATAAGGAGCTATCCTATCTGTGCAAAAAGCATTAAGCTGATACTTTTCTTTATTAGTGCATGATTGTTAACATCCATTTAAATATAGTATTAAAGTATTGGCATTTAGTTATACTGCAGGTGTATATACTGTTCCTACATGATAGAGGGTGGGATAAAGAACAACTTAGATACCTTGGTAATATAAGTTAAAATTTAATAGTTTTCTAGAAAGTCTCATTATATAGCATGCTAAACAAGCTGAGGTCTATAAAGACAACTGCTTTAATCAGTTTTGAATTCCTCTGCTATAGATGCTGAAATAGTGTGAAGTTACTAGTTCAAGCTGGTAACTTTTTTCAGTTGGTGTGCTGTCAGTGTGATGTTTTTTGCATCGTGATTGAATTGGATTTTTTTAATCATACTTTTTACACAGATTTGCATAGGCAATCAACAAATATCACCTGTAAACCAAAAGCTAAAACATACAAATTATGCCTAAGCCTTTATTTAACCTGGTTGACAATGAGAAATAATTTCTAAATAAAAATGCATAATGTAAGCAAGTTTACCAATATATGCAAAATAGGAGTGGAAACAAATTAGTCTGATCTCAAACTTAGCTGCTATATATTTCAGATCATGTATGACTTAGCTATATTATGTGTATCACCAATGTAAAACCTTTTACAATTGATGTCTTGTTGCTACTTTGCTTAGAAAAAGTAAATTGAGTCTTCAAGCGCTACTTCAGTTGGAACAGTGTTAGTTCAAGTGTCTTTTAGGAAAAGCAAAGATATGAAGAGCAGACCACAGTACTAAGTTGTGTATGGAATTAGTCATTCTTCCATATGGATTATGTATGAAATCTTACTCTTCTAAACAAAGTACTTTTTTATATCAATAGTACCAAACTGTTGTTATTGAATAAAGATTATGCATGTATGCCAGAGGAATACTCAACATAAATTTTTGTGAAAATAGGTGTTTGAGTGTTGTGGTTCTGAATCTGGATTTATAAATTTAGATAAAATATTTGAAATATGTTCATTACATAACTTGCTACCTGCATGTGGGTTTGCAATTTGTTGCACTACCTGCTAATGTGTGTGCAAGCTTGGCTGTAAGATTGTTGCAGCTATATAGATCCTTCCTGTTGCCTGAAGGCCAGCTTGGTCTGGCTATCTTTGCACGTGTGTGTATATATATTTTTATATATTTGTTTTATACATCCCATTCATTAAAAAAAAAAATTTCCTGATGAGTCATCGTTGCATTAGTACTAACTGGTGCCTAGTTTTCAAAATACTTCTGAATGAACAAAGTCTCCTTTTCCTAGGCTAACAGAAAGCTTCCTCTACCAGTCTGGTATATAGACTGCTTTCCCTCTTAAAAATATATTTTCTGAAAGACACCTGTAATGTGCTCTGAAAGTTTGACAGTTTCAGGTCAAAATGTGCACTTAAAAAGAAGCCCTGTTAAATAAAACATGCAGTGATTTGTTATAAATCTGAAGTACATGTAAAAACTTAGTGCAAAATGGTTGGTGAATAGTATTTCAATGTCCATTGAAACATGTTGGTAGATTGGAGTTCTTACACGAGAGCTCCAAATAGAGCAACCTGCTCTATTTGACCTTGCTTTTAGCAAGGAGGTTGGGCTAGACAATCTCCAGAGGTACCTTCCACCCTCAATGATTCTATGATTCTGTACAAATTCCTGTTGAGGGTTAGCTGAGGGGATCATAATGTAAATCCAGAAACTCCAGTATATATAAAATGCAAAATAATTTTTGCATATATCTTTCAGATTTGTGACTTGCTAAATATATGGCTGCATAATAGTTTACTATCTCTACTTGATTGGCCAAATCAGAGCTATGCTAGGTGTTGAATCAGTTTTGCCACATAAAATTGGCTTGGATCGTCACTGTGTTAAATGTATGTGGAGTGTAACATTGAGGGAAATGCTTGTTTCTAGTGTAAAAGGAATGCTAAAGATATCCTTATTTCTCTAGGGAACATTTCCAAGGCTAGTGTACAGCAGAAGATAAGCTCTCAGGCACCTAAAAGGCTTTGCAAAAGCTTACCAGCATCTCCTACTTCCTCACCTCAAGTTCATCGAAAAAGACTAACTGAAAGAATAGGAAGGAGCGTTGATGACCTGCAGATTATTGGCAAGCGTGACTACATTGATCTCCAGGATAGAATTGGTTTTGTAGGAAGTTCTGAAACCATAAAGAGAGTACAAGAAGAACTCTTTCTTAGCAGTTGTGAGTCTGCAAAAACGGCTTGTGACTCGGAGTTAACTTCTGCTGAAATGTTTGAAGATATTGCAAAAGAAGAAGAGTTATCTGAAAATGCATTTGAGAGTAAAGAAGCAGATGCAGACCTGAAATGTAATGAAGGCAGTGGTGCTGCAGCTGAGCCGTTGCTACGTCGTCCAGACAATCTGAAAGGACTGCCTTCATTTCAGAAAAGTCAGAATAATTTTGCAGGGTTGGGTTTAGCATTTTCCGTTCATGGAGGATCATCAGCTGTTGCTCGCTGGCCAAGCTTTGCTGACAAGAATGTACTTCCTGAAGACTGGGAGAATCTTGCTTTTTCTTCAGCTAATGAGAATAACCAAAAAACATCTGAAAGCCCTGATGACAGGTAAGCAGATAAACAAAATAATAAATTAGCGGTAGCTTAGTATATGAGCTTTAGTTTCACAGTTCTTGGTCTTGATTACTATTCTACAAACACTGGAAGCCTGAAAATTAAGGGAATGTTTTCAATGGCTGTCATAAACTAATTCATTAAGTTTTTAGTCTATAGAACTGTGTTGTTTCAGTTTTTACATTATTTATGTAGCAAACTTTAAAAATCAGGAACTTTGCTATCTACGGCAGGAGTGGGAACTTTTTATACTAGCTCACAAAAAAATCTCAAGCAAGTAGTTCTGGTCAGATTATCCTTATTTGCCATCCAAAAATAAGTGTTAATGAAGAGTGATAATAGGAGTATTGGAGAAATGTTGCCAGATTTCTTCCTTCTCCCCCTGCCAAGAGTAGCTAACAATTATGCATTTTTTAATGTTTCCTGTTGTAGACAATAAACTGTGGTAAAATATATTCCTCTGTTTTCAGATGTACAGAAGACTGTCTTGTACTTATCTGTTGTGGATTATATGACCTCTTGCGTGGAGTTCTCCTAATCCTACCAGATATCATGCTAGAAGATGTGATGGACAAACTTATCCAACCTGATTATCTTATAGTTCTTGTGAACCACCCATCTCCTCTCATACAACAAGGGGTCATTAAAGTAGGCCTATATAAAATGTTTCCAGCTAAAAAGCTGTGAACTAGCATAGTTAACATGTTGGAAATACGAAGTTCTGTTAGTATTTTTATTTTGCTTTCTTCAGTTTTCTAGTTTTACTTCTGAATTTTAAGATATGTTTCCACCCCCACAGATTTAAAAAAGCTAAACAACACAAAAAACATAAACATAGAATCTTTCAATAGATAAATAGTCTATGATCTAAGCCAGAGGGCTTAGGAGCATATGACGGCATTACTGATGTAAATGGAAGCAATAATGCAGAAAAGTCAGTGACCATCTCTTCAAAATTAAATACATGATGCGCTATGTTAAACTAAGGTGCAAGCAAAGTTTTGACTTCTAACACGGTTGACTTTCAGTTATTCTGGGGATTCATTCACATGTTTGTGGCCTGAGGCTTCAAAATGTTTTCAGATATTTTTGTAGTATTGACAAAGATGATGTTCCTGGATGATAACATTATGTAGAAGAAAAACTTGGAGTAGATTTGTATTTTAATTTCAAGAAGAATAAGATTATATGGCTTTATTAACAAAATGATGCAAAAAATTGTGCATGCACTTTCATACACAACGAAGTGTGGGATTTAACAAGTATAAAAAGTTTGAATGTATTTATGTATGCATTCTGTAACTGTTACGTGTGTGATTTCATCTCCCCCAAACTTGACTAAAAACCTAAAAGTTTTCAGATTAAAAGGATAAAGTCAGCTGTCAGTTCTAACAAGGGCAGCATAGATTGCAGTTGCAATAGTGCGGTTGATGTTTTTAATCTGGAATTTTAAAAATTCTGATTTCAAACTGTGCAAATCACAGACAACAACTTAACTTTCAAGGGAATTATATTAAATGTTTAAGTCTTACATCATAATTATGCATTTATTTTTAGTTGTTGGATGCATATTTCAACAGAGCAAGGAGGGAGCAGAAGGAGAAATTCTTAAAGAACCGTGGCTTCTCCTTGCTAGCCAACCAGCTGTACCTTCACCAGGGGACTCAGGAAGTCGTAGAGTGCTTTCTGGAAATGGTCTTTGGCCGCTCTGTTGGCTTGGATGAAGAGTAAGTAATGCTTTGCTTTTGCACACTGTAACTTAATATTTGAACTACAAGCTGGAGGCAAGGATGTGATAGCTTTCTAATTCCTATCCTCTTCCTAGTAGTCAACAACCATAAAAAAAAGTTCCTTAAACTGTTTTGCTTGTAGCTTTAACACTTAAACGTATTAAACTTGTTATGACTATTGTATGGTAAGCTGTTTGTAAGCAACTTCATCTGATGGGTGCTGTCAGCTGGGATCTTCTAACCCCTCAGCCCTTCTGAGGGCCTCAGAGGCCTTTGCATTTCAAATGTCCTGTAATTAGTTTATTCCTATTCTTTCTGATCCTACATGAAACTGATTATATACTTAGAAGATTTAAGTAGTAGTCACTAGATTTTTGCTACTGGATTTTGGTAGGTGATTAAGAAAAAAGCTTGATGTCACAGCTGCTTCCTTGGCTTGGCCCTGAGTTTAAACCCCTATCTCCTTTAGGGAAAATCTTAGATATACGATTTCTGTGAACCAAAGAGCCTTCTCATTGACAGGAAAGGAGATTACCTTTAAGCAGAAAATTATCTAAGTAAATGATATTTTTTAGAGTTAGTCTGACTACTTAATGATTGTACAGGGAGAACATGCATCTAAGTATAGTCAGGAGGGCAAAAATCTTGCAAAAATCTCCTCAGTTGCTGCCTCTGCAGGATTTGTAGCCAAATTACTTCTGCCTGTTGGCCTGATCTTCACTCCCCACCCCACCCCCACCCCCCACCCCCCCAAAAATATTCCTGTTTAACTGCAAGACTTAAACCTGGCTGCTTAACTAGCCCCAAAGCAGAGAACTGTTATTTCCTCAGGATCGATCATGGGGCTGGAAAGGTAATTCTTCTGGCTCAAATTCTTTTAGGATTGTGTATAACAGTCATGTGATGGGCTGATAACTTTAGAAAAGTAATCCAATTTATTAATGCACAAGTAACACAAGGTCTGAAGCACTTTTCTGAGTTCTACAATCACAATAAGCCAGAAGTTGCCAAACCTAATTAAACTTCAGCAGTAATGGCTATAGGATATCAAACCTGCTGTCAGTCAGTATGTTATTATATTGATGCCAAGCTGTATCTGGTTTCTTGATAATGTCTGTGCCAGTTGTAATAACTTATTACTGGAAAGATGATGAGTCATTTTTTCTACACTGATTAAAAAAACTGCTCTGTTTTCATGAAATCTATATTGTAGACAGTTGGTAGTTAGCTGAAGCTTCAGATATACTTTTTAGGCATTTCATTTCCTTGTGTCTCTTTAAATTTGCTTTTATTTCCTTTAGTAGACAGGCATTGTTACTGCAATGAGATGTAGGAAATTGCCATCTACATCTTCGCCAAAATACTGGCATATACTGGTATTCCAGTTGCATATACTAGTTGCATATACCAGGTTGCTATTTTAAGGATGTCACTCACTTATATTTATGTTAATAGATTTGATCTGGAGGATGTCAAGAATGTTGGACTCTTTCAAAAATGGTGTGTCATTCCTGTTCTGGGTCTTATAGAGAACTCTCTGTATGATAACGTTCTGCTGCATAACTGCTTCTGTCTCCTGCTGCAAATCATAAATTCCTGCTCAAAAGTTGCAGACCTACTGCTTGATAATGGTTTGCTCTACGTGTTGTGTAATACACTGGCTGCTCTCAACGGACTGGAAACAAAGTGAGTATTGTACCACTATAAAATAGTCCAGGCACAACCTTAAGTCTAGCAAAAATTACTGTATTGTATTTGTTCTACTTTCTAAAATGATCAGAGACCATGGACAAAATAACACTGGTTTTGAGGTCTTCAGCTTTAATTATACCTGTAAGTGAAAGTTAATGTTTAGATATTCAGTTCAAACAATGGAACATAAAATGTTCTTTCCATACCTTAAACCTTCAAGTGAAATGATATTTTAAAATGTAAGTTTATCATACTGTGTGCACTTTGGATGCTTTTCCTAATAAAACTCACCTGAACAGATAAATGCCCAGGAGATGGTAGCATTCTACTCTATCTATAGCCAATGTCAAAACTGCAGAAGTCTCTCTTATGCTGCCTGTGAGTTAATATTTGAGATTTCTCGTAACTTAAATGTCTTCATTAATTCCAAGCATTCTGTACTGGAAGAAAGGTTATCCATTGAAGGAAGGAGAGGTGGGATTTTTTAAATTTATTTCATTAGTTGGCATCCTGAAGAAATAAAGATTTCCTTTTTACCCCAGTATAGTTTTAGATCAGCATGGTTACAAAATGAGATATTATCCTGACTTTTTTTTTTGAGAAAGACAGGATTTCAGACCTGTTCTTTAAGTTAAAAAATCTGATAATACATCATTGCTTTTCCAATAAAACTTCGTTACGATCTTAATGTTAGAATGTCTGAAAGATTTGCAGGTATTCATCTGCCAAAGTTAACACTAAAGAGGTATCTTTGATTACAATTTCTAGCCTTCAGCAGTAACAGTTTTATGTGAAGTACAATATAATATTAGGTATGGTTGGCAGAAGTAGCAAGGGGAATGGTAATGGGTCTTGTTATGGGTTACAATCTGCTAGAATTGTCATGTTTCTGGTAACTACAACTTTGTTTGCAGCATTCCCTTGAATGACTACAAATTACTTGCATGCGATATACAACAGCTGCTGGTAGCAGTTGCAATTCATGCCTGCAGCTCCTCAGGTTCTCAATATTTTCGTGTTGTTGAAGACCTCATTGTGCTGCTGGGTCATCTTCAAAATAGTAAAAGTGCAAGGATGCAAAGTAAGTTATCTGCTTATTTTTGGGGTCACGGGACTGGAGAAGTAAATCCCTTCCCCACTGATTTTTGTTTAGATGAATATTCCTGCCGAGGGAGAAGGGGGAGTTTTCTGGTGATGGATCTTCTTTCTCTTCTAAGCGGTTCTCAAAGTAGTAGTTTTCCTCAGGAGCCTGCCTTGTGGTAAAGAATTGTGTACTGCTAATCTGAACAGTCACTGTAAAAGTTCGTTAAGGGTATTTCAATGGAAATGTTCTATACAGTTTCACTTAGCTTATTTCAGAGTAATCAAATTCAATGGCTTTACCATGAGAACTCCCTTGTGTACTGTCTGTGTCTGTGGAATAGTGAGGTGACTTTCTATGACTTATGTGGAATCGAGAGTTTTACAGCTCTTGACACATTTTCCTGTGTTCTTTTACTTTTTACAAACATCTGGTGAAAATTCTTGAAGATGTGTAAAGTATGTCATGTGTCCCTTATATGTCTCTCTGTAGATATGGCAGTTGTTCTGCAGTTAAGAGTTCTTCAAGCAGCTATTGAATTAATAAAAACTACAGCAAACCAAGATGCTCAGGAGCAGGCTGGTTCAGTCCTATCACCATCTGCACCACATCGTGCAATGTTTCAGAAGCGTAAAGGCATTGCTGGTGAGCAGCAAAAGTGTAGTACTCCTGTACTTTCTCCTGTATGTGTTACTTTCAAACCATAACTTCAGCGATACAACAGATGAGTCCTGTTGCTTTGCTTTTTCTGTGGATTGGCTTTATAAATCAATACACATATTTTAGAATAGAGTAGCCTGTACCCATTTTGAGTTTGTGAGGTTTTTGTATTAGGAGGAGGGAGTGGGGTACGAAAACAAAACCTCAGTCACTGCAGTGTCTGAAGCCAGACAAAAAAAGCCATCCTAAACCTTCTTTTGGGATTCTCTTCAATTCACAAGTTGCTTAGTAAAGATGTTTTTAAAGTAATATATAGTGGTTTTAATAGCCAACTTCACAGTAGGGAAATACCAAAATAAAGTTAGTGCTTGTAACTTTTACACAGCCATGATGTGGGGATTGCATTGTTGCACAACTCTACATTAGTGATCATCCTGAAGTAAATATCTGGCACTCCAAATTAATAGTTGAATATGCAGGATTCCTAAATTCCACTGTGGTTGTGCTTGTAAAACACTTGTGCAGTTCCACCTTTAGCAGTAATACTTTCTCTGTATTTGATAGCTTGTGAATCATTCTGTAAAGGTTTTAGAGTCTTCTGGCTGGAAGTTGATTTTTGTATATCTCATATAAATGAAGCTGCATTTAAGTCTTTGTAGAAGATAAAATTTAAAAACTGACATGTATTTGAGTTCTAAAAAAACCAAACAAACACACTATTATTCCATTTATTATGTGAGTGTTTCTCTTGATATAGTCAGCTTTTGAGGCCCCTCTCCATCAGCCTAGTAAATATAGTGAAAATATTTTTATATTAGTGAATCTGGTAAGGCACCGAAGATAAATAAAAAAATATAGTTATTTCTGGAAGAAGCAAGTACAGTCAAGATCCACCAGTTCACTTCAAGAAAATTTTAAGGAATATTTTTACAAGTTAGAAATAGTACTTCTATCAAAATTAGTGGCAATGGCTATGGTACAAAATGTGTTTGTTTATCAGCTGTTAATATAACTGACTCCTCATTTGTGCTAATAAAGCTAGTTTCCAATATGCAATAGATTTTTGTTGTATCATTAATTTTTAATCCTTTATCCTAATTATATGGTAAAAACAGGAATAAATAACTTTTTTAGAATCTGCTTTACACAAAAATATGCAAGTTGTACAATAAGTCTGATCTTGAGACTAACTCATTTCATGGTATCACTTATTGAATTTTATATATTTATTTTCAAATAGAAAAGCTTTTAAAAGAAACACAAACACCCAAATGACATTTATGTTCCCTTCAATATTAATGTATTTCAAATGTTTTGTTTCCTTAAATGATGTGAACTTGTTGGATGAAAGCAGTTGCTGAGTGATTAATTTTTTATGCATTTTAGTAGGATGCTATTAATTCTTCTCTACTTCAAGGCTCCAGAAAGTTTTCACTTGCTCAGTCTGATGCTCTGCTGATGAAAATGCGTTCGCTAGCAAGTGAGGAATTCAACATGATGATGCAGCGGAGAATGAGCCAAGAAAATCCGATCCAAGCCACTGAGACTGAGTTTGTACAGAGGTTACAGAGGCTAACTGTTCTAGCTGTTAACAGACTCATTTATTTAGGTGGGACTTCTTTTTGTTCATTTCTGTTTTGACAGAGCCAATGTAGGGCTATATGAAAAATGGATTCTTTCTTTTGGAGTGTTGAAGTGTTTGAGAGGGAAGTAATAGCATTGACACTAGTTTAATGGATTTAATCATAAAACATCATTCTCTCAGTGACTTCTCTCACAGTATTCTGTAACTGATAATCCGGATACAGTTTTTATCTGAATGAACTGAACAAGTTATTTTAATTCTATGTTAGTCCATTCATGTGTTAACTGCCTGAATTATTACCTGAAGATTTAACTCTGCCAAAGGGAGCATCTCCTCTCTTAAAATGCACCAGTTTGCCTGTTTCTATGAAATGGCTACATTTATTAGCAAGATTTGATGACTTTGGTGGCTAGTTCAAATTCCACATAAGCAAGAGAGTTTAACATGTGGGACAAATAATTGAATGGCTCTGTGATTAGCTGTAAATGCTGAATAAATTGGTTCATAAGGGAACTGAAATAAGGAATACTTTTTGATATTTAAAATAAAAAGTATGGTAAGTATAGTAGTAAAGGCAATATTTGATTTTATGCCAAGTAAAGGATCATAGGATTGTCTTGCTTGAGATAGTACTGATCAATATGTGCCTCTTAAATTTTAAGCATCTACTGAAGAGTGCCTTGATGTACTGGGTATAACAGAAACCACAAGTCAAAGCAGACTTTCAGCATCCCAGCTGGAAGTTCCTGAAGAGGAAAGCCAGCAAGAACTGCTTAAGAGAGCAAATCCTTTTCTTAAAGAAATGATCAAATTGTTGGTGGAAGGAATCAAAGTATCCATTGTAAGTAATTAGATGTTGTCCACATTAAAGCATATTTCATAAGGTTCCTTTATTAGGAACTTTTTATGCATGAAGTCTTCTGTCCATAAATGCTTTTCTTACTGCCTCTCTCAATTCAGCTGTGGCATTAAAAACTCTGTTTAGCTTCCCAGTTATTCTGCAGTTGTAAAATAATAAATGCATCTGTTCGGATTTTTACCTTAACATTTAGCAAAATTCTGCTCCTTGAAGAAGCACACAAAGGTTAAATAGATTTCTGTGTGGTCCACAATTTTACTTTGTCTCTTAAACCTCAAGGTTTAAGTTTGCTGGAGCCTATAAAACAAGATCTGCTGTGCATCCAGAGATGATGGAGGGTTTCTGAGCAATTTGTGTCTATAATATATTTTAGAGTTGGTGATGTAATTTGGGGGGGAAGGGGAACTTTTTTTTTCAATTGTTGCCAAAAGGCTGAGAGTTTTCTTTTCTAGCATATAGGTGTTAGCTTGTCAGCCTTTCCAAGGTGATGAGGTTTTGCCTGGGTAACTTCAAATGGTGTTATTGGAAAACTTTACTTAGTGCTTCTTGCCTCTTTATTTCTCTTAGGTTGTCTTTATAAAAAGTGGCTCAACCTAATCTTCTTTCTAACTCTGGAAAATTAAGTTTGTTAGGTCAGTTATCCTTCCATCACGCCATACTTTTAGTACTTTTCAAAGATGGCAGGTTTCTTTTTGTGAGCACACGCACCTCAATCCAATGCCTGGTTTCTAATCTTTTGAGGTAATCCATTCAGAAACTAGTGATTCACATGGAAGGGCTATTCATTAAAATAAGCAAACAAAAAAACCTGTTGACTTTTTTTTTAAACCCGCTGCATCAGAATTTTCACTTTTTGGATTGTTTTATAGTCTCTCTAACTGAATATACAGTTTAGCTAGGAGTTGCAGTCCTAATGTTGACAGATTGAGAGAAAAATGCTTATTTTATTAGAATGAATAAACCCTTCTTTTTAGTAGAACACCTTTTAACCCGTAATAATAATCAGTAAACTAAAATTAAACACTATTTTGGTAGAGAAATCTTTATTGTCTTACATCTTGATCATATTAACTGTATTTGTTTTGTAATGTGAAAAGCTTGGTAAAAGGAAGCCCTTACTAATATTAAAAAATTGTCTCTTTTACTTAGGCTACCAGTAGAATGAACACACAGAAGCAACAGTGGACGAGAATCCTCTTGTCATGTAAGGACACGTTCCGTACGCAACTTGGCAGGCTTCTTGTGCACAACTTGTCTCCGGCAAGGCCACTGCAAGAGAGGAAGCAGGCTTTGGAGATGGTACATGAAGTAAACCATCAAGAGATTATGCGTGACTGTCTTAGCCCAACTTTGCAAGTAAGCTCAAGAGTGTTTGAGAGAAGTTTGTAAAACCTGTATTCAGTTTTTTGTTTAAATTTTGCCATTATTTAGAACTGTATGTGGCTAAAGTTGTTCACTGCTGTTTTAGCCATGTTCAGTGTAATGCAAAGTCATGTCATACAAAATGCCTCTGTGTACCCCTGCAATACTATCCTGAGGATAGATAGTTTTCTAAGAGGCAAGATAGGATTACATCTGGGTACGTTGACTCTGTAGCACATCAAACATCACATATCCTGTGTAGTGCAGAAACAAAAGGTGGTACTAGTTTTCGTGTGAAGAATTTTACTGAGGATGCTTGAAGTTAAGGTACCCTGAAAAAGCAGATTAATGAAGGAATTACCCTTGCCTTGGAACTCTTAACTGCAGACTTCCTGAAACTTGTAAGAACTGATTGCCACTAGATTTTAAGAGGCAGTCAGTCATCAATCAAAGCAGTACTCTATCTTTTCTTTTTTAGCCTTCATTAATTCTTAAAGTGGGATTGTGTGTTCTATGTTCTTAACTCAAATAGCTGAACAGTGTTTCCCTGCTTTTCTGGGTTTGTCAGGAAAAAGCTTTTTTGATTCTACTCTATGTTAGTGCAAGCTTGAGAGAAAGCATTACTTAGAGCCATGATCAGGAATTGGGTAGGAATGTTGCTGTTTGAGATCTTCAGGAACTGCCAGAACGAAATGAATGATGTAAGGCATGCCATAGTTAGAGTTAGTGTATACTCAGGAGAGAAAGTACTTATTAGATGAACCTATGACACTTATGCACTTCTGATCACATATACATTATTCAATTAAATTAAGGCTTTCACCAGTAAGAAAAGAGCTGATATATTAGCAATGGCTTCTTTGGGGGAGTGTCACATTGAGTGCATTTATGGCCGTGTCTGCTTAACTTCATTATCTGCCAGCTCTAGTTTGGTTAATCAAACAAGGTGTAGCAATCTTGGCATGCAAAATTAGGAGTCTCTGGCACATATTTCCTGAAGTATCAACAAGGCTGCAGGAGCTGAGTATTTGGAAGAGAAACTTAGCTTTCCGGTAAGCCATTTGAAAAGTCACAAGATGCTGGGGGAACTTTTATCATGTGGAGGATTAAATTCAGCATGTTCTTTCTAGTTTTATAGAAGTCTGTCTTCAAACATTAAAGCAGCCATTTTCTTTAAATCACAGAAAAATTAGTAGAAGAAACCTGTCCAGGCTGACTTGACGGCTGGACTTAATGGTCTTAGAGGTCCTTTCCAACCTTAATGATTCTATGAGAAGGGAATAAAGTTGGAGGAAAAAACTGCTCAGTGTGTTGTATTGTGGAAACGAGAATGACCTTACATCTTTTTTCCCCTCTTCCCTTCTTTTCATCTTTTAGCATGGACCTAAATTAGTGCTCTATTTATATGAGTTAATACACAATCACAGTGATGAAATGACCAAAGAAGAACAAAGAGCAGCAGGAGACCTTGTGAATACCTTAAAATGTTGTGGCTATAAATGCATTCCCCTGAGCCCACGACCAAAACCAGATCTAATAAAAGCTTTGAAAGAGGTTTGTGAATAAAAACTCTACTTCAAAAAGTGGGTATATTTGAGACAATTGTCTGTTACGGGGTCAAAGTTTTACTGCAGACAGCTGTTTTGTTTGCTTGATGCATGGCTTATGCTTTTGGGATTCTCTTTGGTTTCTGAATATTTCTGTCACATATACTCAACACTTCACAGCAAGCTCATGTGTTAATGCTTCTTGGTTAAGCGTATTACTTAACCCAGGCGAAAGTGAGAGTTCATAATAAGCTACTAGTATCTGTTGGGAAAAAAATATTTTTTATGGTTCCTTGCAAAAAAATATAAAATTATATCTAAATATAATAAAACTGCAGTAACTGAAATGAAGTCTTGATGGTTTTAAATGCTGTGAAGATTTCAGTTGAACGGTTTTGTCAGTCTTCCTTTTTTAAATTGGCATATCCTTTAGCCTCTGCTTCCTTATTTCGTCCATCTGAAAAAAAAAAAGTAATGTATAAAACTTCTGTTCAGGATCAGAAGAAATATGAGATGGAAGAAGGTGTAAACAAAGCTGCTTGGGAGAAGACAATGGCTAATAATCGGCAAAAGTAAGTGCCTTCTAAAAGGGGCTGTAAGAACTCCAAGAATGCTCTCTGTTCAGCACACCCCATTGCAAAGTTGCCTATATGATTATTATAGATGTTTTTTCAAATTAACAGCACTGCTAGCTTTCAGGTTTTTATTTTATCATTATAAAAACAGCTTGATTGCAATTATATGCATTTTGATAACATTGTATAGTAAATGGCATTGTGTGAACTTCAGAATACTGAATTGTTTTTTGTACATTTGGCATTTCGCCCTTAGTTTTACAGCTGTTGTATCTGTCCAATCACCTCTCCTGTTGCGGTGATCTGGGCAATTAAATGTAAGGCAAATGTCCCTGCAACTAACCCTGATCTTCAACGAAGAAAATATTATATTCTGCATAGTATTTGAACACTTTTGTGAGCTACGTAGATTGCTGCTACTTGGCATAATGTAAATTTAGGTAGCTTGTGGTAAATCAAGAGGTTCTTTCCATTAATTTAGATTTCAGGCTCTGCCATAAAAATCAGATCTGAGATGCACACACACCATACTTCAGTGCAGGCAACTGTAATAGCTGTAAAGGTCAGCTTAGCCAAGTCTGTCCAGATAAGCGATAAGACTTTATTATGTTGAATAACTTAAGAGATTTGAGCAGTGGTAAACTACTGTTCTTACTTCAGATTTTTGTTGTAATGAGTATACATTAATTAGTGAAGCATGCTAATATATAGCCATTGATCTTCTGATTGGCTTGTCTTGTCTTTGGCCACAAGTAATAGCTTTTTTTGAAGGCTAAGAAGCAGAAGGTATTCATGAGTCTCATGAAAATTATGTAGGCTAAGTTGCTCTGCATCTGCTATAACAAGAACTATGGATATCTACTCCCAAACTGATTGTATTTTATAAGGATTTTTGGTGTCTTGCCTTCTCTTTTCAGTGTGTTTATCTGACATTTTAAAACACAACTCTTTTTCCTCAGTCTCTTTCAACGTCTGGATACAAAATCGAAAGACATTTCTAAAATAGCTGGAGACATCACACAAGCTGTGTCTCTGTCACAAGGAATTGAAAGGAAGAAAGTAATCCAGCACATCAGGGGGATGTATAAGGCAGAGCTAAGTGCCAGCAGACATTGGCAGGAACTTGTTCAGCAGCTTACTCATGATCGGTAAGTTGTTCTCTCATCTCAGTGAAAAAGCAAGAGAGACTCAATGCCTAACATCTGCTTTTCGTTCTACTTAGAGGCACATGAAATGTAGATGATATTAAATTAGAATTACTTACTTTTGCTAATCATTTGATGGTTAAAGACATGTAAAATACTTGATTTATTCTCCTATAGGGTGAGTAGCCAGGTATTTCTATGCCATTTAGACATGTGTTTTGTCAGATACATTTTGCTGTGCCTAATAGAATGAAGAATGTCATAAAGTTTTAGTATCTTGCATTACATTGATGGAGTAACAAAACATTTCTGAGTAATGTTATTTACATTAGCATCCAGATACTGTGTTCACTAATCTGCACAAAGCAAAATATGTTAGGTCTTGACAAGAAATCAAACAATGGTATTTTTGCCACTGCAGAACTAGTATTATATCAGGCTTGCAGCAGCTGAGTTTTCAAAATATAGAATTGGATGCATTGTATTGCTGTTTTCATCAGAATTAATAACTTCAAGAGCGGTCTTAAAGTAGTAGTAGTTCATGAGTAGTCAGTCAGTGGGATGGCTCATGAAAATAAACTACAGAATTCAGTCATCTGATACTTTTTCAGAAATAATTGCCCAGGGTACTACTGTGAAGCTTCTGCCTTTCTACTATTTAAAGAAAAACAGAATCAATAAGCCTATATACTGCCTCTGCTGCCAAACTCTAACATATTTTGGTTTTTTTCAGAGCACTCTGGTATGACCCAGTCTATTACCCAACCTCTTGGCAACTGGATCCAACAGAGGGCCCAAACAGAGAGAGGCGCCGCTTGCAGAGGTGCTACCTAACTATTCCAAACAAGTACCTTCTCCCAGACAGGCAGAAACAGGAAGGTAATTATAACATCTTCTGGGAGTATATCTGAGTTGTAATGACTACTAGTGCCTTATTATTTGTGGGGTTTTTATAGGTGTGATAAAAACTCCGTTATCTTATCTATTTGAAGACAAAACACATTCTTCTCACTCTTCTACTGTAAAGGACAAAGCTGCAAGTGAACATATAAGGTAAGATTTGGGTAACATTTACCTCCCTTTCCCACCTTCTCCCATTGCAAAGAAACAGTCCTCACTTTTTTTTGTCTAAATAAACATAAAAAAAAAATCAAGAGGTAAGAGACAAATGTCAAAAATGGTAGGTTTTTTGCTATACTCATAAGCAAAAGATTAGAGCTACCAACATAGACTGTTTTAAGACTCAGAAAACGTACATCTCCATGACTTCAAAAATCAGTAAAAGCAAATACCATCTGGTGTGATATGGGGATGGGACTTATGTGGGATAACCTGATGGGATTTCTTTACTTATCTGTCACTTAGATATCTAAGACAGGCAGTGCTACTAGATCTGGTAGGTCTTTCCATCAGTGTTCAAAAGCAAATTGTGTTTTCATCCTCTCTGCTTTAACCAACTCTGCAGTAGTGTCAATTGACCACCGATTACAGGACTAATACTGCCTAAAATAACTGCAGAGAACACAGAAAGAAATAAACACAAATACACTAATGTGCAAGTGTAGAAAGTTGTGGTTCTGTTTTCTTTACCTCCTTGGGATTTGAACCATTAGAGACATAGTGTTGAAAAGTCTTTCTTCAACCGTAGCCTTTGAGGCTGTTAGTTTTAGGTACGTGCTGAAAGGTACATCAATCCGTAAGCAGTAATACACTTCAAATATTTCAGAGTTAATCGAAGATGTATAAGCGTAGCACCTTCTAGAGAGACTGCTGGTGAATTGTTGCTAGGTAAGTAGAATTTTCATTCCTCATAAATATCCTTTTTGTCTAAGATTCTGCTGCATATATAAACTTGGCTGATTTTTTTTTTTAAAGTAATTGAGCTGTTGCCTGACTTCTTATGGATTATATACTTTATAGATCAGTTTTGCCTTTCTTCCCTACTGTTTGCATGAGTGCTATTTGGACTGTAGTTAAGTTTTAATGTTGCAGACTACTTGCTAAAAGATGTGGAATGCTAAATTCTATTTCTGTCAAGTACTGTCTTGCCCAGGTACTATTCTTGGTATTCTTAACACCTGTACACTGTTTATATAACATTAAGATGCATTATATAAATAGTAACATCATGTACCCTTTTGCAACTATTTTTTCCTGCAGGAAAATGTGGCATGTATTTTGTTGAAGACAATGCTTCAGACACAATTGAAAATTCAGTAAGTATTAGAACGTATTGTCCAGCTTTAATTTTTCCAAACTATGACCATGAGTAGCTTTTGTCTACTGTCACTGAGACTGCTGGAGTACTAGAGTTAGAGGTCTCTGGACAAGGCCAGCCAAACTGATTAGTTTGTGTTCAGTGCCACTTCTGTTGCCCCTGGCTGTGGAATCGGTGGTGATAGCAGAAAACAGAAAAGATGTGGGCCTGGGGCTGGGAGGGAATGAGGAGGGGGTGTTGCAGAGGGGCTTCTGCACCTTGCTGTCCATTGCTCCGAGTTCACTGGCATAAGTGCGCAGAGCTTGCTTTGGTCTGCACCTGAGATAACTTGCCTTACTGGAAGCTGGAGCACTAGGAAGTACAGAAACTCACAAGTGTATGAATTGTCCTGTACGCTACACCATCTGATTCTTGAATTTTCCACTATATAGGATGTTCTAGCTCTCCCCTTATCCTGTACAAGAGAGGACTGTTTCATGGAGGAAACTGGAACTGACCTAATCCTTCTGATATACAAAGGCTCTGATGTATTATTTAAGTTTATACATCCAACAGACATTTAAAAAAATAATCAAGTTATGGGTTATACTGCTGAAAGTCTTAAACTATTTTCAGGGAGCTCGTCCTTGCATCCACTAAGCACACAGCTCCTGTGGTTTAAGATGTTACCAGCTGTTTTGCTGCTTTGTCCTTCATAGAACTGTCACAATTGGGATTCATGGCAAAGCTTTTCTTGCTCTGGTTGGCTGTCCACTATTTTAGCTTAAGAGCCAGTGAAAGTATGGCATTGCATGCTAGTGTTGGATAGGGAACTGGGGCAGCTGAGGAGCATGCATGATGTTCTGCCCACTGTCTTGAGCAGGGTGGAAGATGAGAAACATGTATAAAGAAAATCACAACAATGTCTTAAAGCATCACAGCAAAACTAAAGTTTGCCTTATGATATGCTGTATGGTTATAAACTGGGCTCATTGAAGGGTTTCTTGTTTGGAAAATCTACTATTTAAAATAACTTTTTCAATTGCAAATTCTGCAGAGTTTTCACGGAGAAACTGAACCCGCATCATTTTCTTGGACCTATGAGGAAATTAAGGAAGTTCATAAGCGCTGGTGGCAGTTAAGAGACAATGCTGTGGAAATATTTCTAACAAATGGCAGAACTTTACTCTTGGCTTTTGATAATACAAAGGTAATGTGGCACTGATGGATAATAAAATATTAAAGCATTTTGCTGTGTCTTCATAACTTGTACGTTCATGCATTAGTTTTTAAGGAGATGTGTTGCATGGACTAATTGAATTCTGCTTAATACCTTTGAAAAAACTTTGCTCAGCTAGACTTCTAGACAAACACAATCATGTTGTAAAACACATCTCTGATGTATTAAGATATTAAAGAATCTTAGTAATACTAAACATTATTCCATTACAGCAGAAATTTGTAAAATGAAAGAAACTAAGTCTTGGTAGTTTGAAGCTTTTAAAATTATATGATTAAATCTATGGTGTTTTCTTCTAGGTCCGTGATGATGTGTACCACAACATCTTAACTAACAATTTGCCTAACCTTTTGGAATATGGAAACATTACTGCTTTGACCCACCTGTGGTGCACAGGACAGATTACTAACTTTGAATATCTGACTCATTTAAACAAACATGCAGGCCGTTCCTTCAATGATCTCATGCAATACCCAGTATTTCCTTTTATACTTTCTGACTACACCAATGAAACGCTGGACCTAAATGATCCATCGGTATATAGGTAATATCAAATGTTTGGAACTGGTTATTTCTAAATACTTGAACTGATCATCCAGTATAGCTTTTTAACTTCATTGTACTAAACTACACACATACATGAATGGAACTATTCAGGGACAAGCCTTATCCATAATAACTTGGGCTTTTTACAATAAGTGGCTGCTTCACTTCAGACAGTTAAATAAAATGCGTAGTATTGTGAGTGTGTCTATTCAAAGAATGCTATGAATTGGACTTATATACTGTCTTAATACGATATGGATAGTCCACAAATTTAAATAAAAGCTGTATGTTTAAAGTCATGTGATTAAAGACTTCCAGGCCAATTAGCAAAAATTAAATAGAAAAGGAAATAATATTGTAAATTATTTGACCAGTTACAAAATCATATTGTCTTAATTGAATAGATCCAAGTGAATTGTCCCACCCTAATAAATTTCTGTTAAGCCGATTTAACGTTTATRTGCACAAAGTCTTTGCCTTTATATGATGCCCCTGATTTGACAGAGGCACTTAGCATTTGCTTGCCTGTTACTGTACTGTGGGGTAGCCTATGGATCTGAGTTTGCCTTTAGCACTAACTAAAAGTGGCCTTTTTATTTTCTGAACTCTCTTGTAAAGTGCTATTAAGTTTTGTCTGTCCTTTTCGTGATACTAAAGGCGTTATTCTTAATGCATTATTAAATGGTGTGAATCAACATCTTTATAAAAACTACAAGATATCAGTACTACTTCTGTTACAGAAATCTGGTCAAACCAATAGCTGTGCAGTCTAAAGAAAAAGAGGATCGTTATGTGGATACTTATAAGGTAATTTGGATAACTCTTGCTTCTTGCCTTTTTCCTGTGTATAAATGATATGGAGGCTTTAATTTTTTTTTAACGTATATTGATGGGTGGGAAAGAAACCACAAATCCAGTATTTTGTGTCTATGGAATTCTCATTTCCAGTATGCTGTGTTTCCTGGGAATTGTTTTACAACATGCTTGGAAGCTGTATTTGTTCCTGTACCTGAAATCATAAATCAATTTAGTCTTTCCATGTGATACTGCTGAGGAGGTTAAATTGGTATCTTCTTACATATGAACATACATGTATTTAAAGATTCCTAAAGATCAGCAAGATAAATTATTGCTGTTAATTTGAAATTGCTTCAGTGGAACTTGTGGCTGTTCTTTCTGTTTGATAACAGAAAAGCTGTTTTCCCTCAAGTACTCTGTTATTTTAACATGCCCTACTATGATTACAGTGCTCTTTGATTTTTGCTCTTTAGAATGTTTTAAAGGTTGTAGGAAATAACAACATGTTGGGGATGGAAAGTATCTGCAGCTAGACCTTCAAACTTACGTCTATCATCATGGCCTAGTGTATTATTCGCAAACACTCTTTTTTCCAGTTAGTATTGAAAAGCCTGTATAATGACTCTGCAGTATTAGAAAACAGGAGGGGGAAAAAAAGGCAAAAGTAATAAATAATGGAGAACAGGTCATTTAAATTGGCTTAAGACTTTGATAACTAACTGAATTGTAAACGTGATCACATGTTTTTAGACACTTAAAATGTATTTGATTCCAAATCACTTTTAAATGTATGTTCCTCTAAAAGTTGAAGTTTTATTCCTAAACAACTTAGGCAAGCTCTTATTTTTGTTATTGGAATGCAGTCTAAGTAGGAGGCTTGTGACTTTTTTTCCTACTATTTTTCTAGTATTTGGAAGAAGAGTACCGTAAAGGAGCACGAGAAGATGATCCAATGCCCCCTGTACAACCGTATCACTACGGATCTCATTATTCCAATAGTGGAACTGTGCTTCATTTCCTAGTTAGGCTGCCACCTTTTACTAAAATGTTTTTAGCCTATCAAGGTAAGGTTATTTTTGCTTGCACTTGCCTTTCATATCTGGGCCTTGTCCCAGTGACCCGGGAGTGCTATATGTTACTCTGTTTAGCATAGTTTATGAATTCCAAATAGCTGAATTCAGTAAGATTAAACCTGGTATGCTTTCACAATAGATCCATTCTGAAATTATCAAGCTAGACCATAAAGCTGTACATCTCATATTTATACCTTAGGTCAGCTTTTTATTCTACATACACTATATTTGACTTGCAGTCTATGTGTAACACACAGTAATTGAGATAGAAGAATTCTAAATGTTCTCAGCTAACCGGAGAGCAGTTACCTACTTGAAGTTGCAGATGTGCAACTGTTACCTGTCCATCATCGATATAACAAACTCAGTTTGGATTTCTTTACAGATCAAAGTTTTGACATCCCAGACAGAACTTTTCACTCTACCAATACAACGTGGCGACTCTCTTCGTATGAATCAATGACTGACGTAAAGGAGCTTATACCAGAATTTTTCTACCTTCCCGACTTTCTGGTTAACAGAGAAGGTATACTAAGAGGATACCAAAACTATATACCCAAAACAGCTGTACAGTTGAGCCTATGGGTTGAAACTGAGGATGTTTATATCCCTTGACTGAATATGCTAAGCAGTAAATGTATGGGAGAAATCTGGCATGAATTTGCAGGGTATGGTACAAAAGCTGTTATGTAAGGACTTAAGGGAAGTTTTTTCATAATTATGTCAGAGGTGCAAAGGCGTTTCCTATTGCCTGATTTTTCCATTTGAATGAGTATGTACAGCTTGAATGTGTTTGGGGGGGACTTGTTAATGGTGCTGCTTTGTTGATTAGCAGTCACTGTGCTTAATGGTCAGCTTTCATGGAACCCTATAAAGACCTTTTAGAGATTACTGTCAACTAAAATGTTGGAACACTTACTCCCCTGTTTCTAGGTTTTGATTTTGGAGTACGTCAAAATGGTGACAGAGTTAACCACGTCAATCTCCCACCTTGGGCTCGTAACGATCCTCGTCTATTCATCTTGATTCATCGTCAGGCTTTGGAGTCTGACCATGTTTCCCAGACAATCTGTCACTGGATTGACTTGGTCTTTGGTTATAAGCAAAAAGGCAAGGCCTCTGTTCAGGCTATTAATGTCTTTCATCCTGCAGTAAGTATTTAAGCAGTGTGTTTGTTCATTGTACTTAGTAACTTAATGGGGGAAAATTCAGTCTGACTTGCTTGGAAAACATCCAGCATGAAGCAAGATCCCCTTGCTCATGAAGTGTTGAAGAATAAGAAAAGGCTATAACTGTTTCAATGTGGAACTCATAAGATCCCAGGGACTGTTCTGAGGCTTTGAATTTGTGTTTGTCTTTCTTGCTTTGAGATGGGCATGGGGGGATGATCAAGTATGGGGTTTAGACTTTCTGGATAGTTGTTTGCAGTGGCATACAGGTATCGTGTTTGTGTGTACCTGCTTCCATATCATTCGAAAGAAGCCTTTCATTTAGGCAGATTGTGCTGCAGCTTTTGATACGACTAAAATAGTTGAGCTTGTCCTGAGCTCATTATTTGTGGTCTTCCCTTCATTTACATCTTGTGTTTTGTCCTTGAAATGAGCACTTTCCCCTCCAGTAAATTTAATTTCAAATAAGTCTTCATTTAATGTAAAGACTTCCAGAGTTTCACTACTTAATTGTAACACGGATGTATTGGATTGTATTCTTTAGCTTCAATCCTTACTATCAAAAGGTTTGCTCAGCCAGGCAGTCCTGGTTTCAAATGCATTCAAATGTGTTCCATGTGTTTAGTGTTCATTCTATAGCTGGAAGAGCTAATAAAACATTAGTGTTTGGCAGTGGTGGCTCTTTCTTTTCAAGCAGCCATCCAAATGCTTTCCTTCCTCTTTTTTTTTTGTGCTTAAGTATTGATTTAATTGTTATCACCTTAAATTTCAAATATTAAGCATGTGTGAGTGTGTTCATTGTTTTTAAAGTGAAAAGTCAAGGCCTTTGTTGGCGTGACTGAGGAAAAGTATATGGTACATAATTAGAGAGAGACGAAAAAGACAAATAGAGGAAGGAAAGAATTTCCACTCTCCTGAAATATGAAGGTTCTTCCTCCCTCCCCACCCCAAACGAGAGCTCCAATATGTTAATTAAAAAGAGGTACAGGAAACAAACTTTTTTCAATTTACTGTTTATCATCAGCAACCCTTCTGTTTTTGCACAGATTAGTAAAGGTCTACTAAGAAAACCTCTTTGACAGAAATTAGTCATGGAATATATGTAGGAGCAGCTCACATGATAAATCGTAAAGTGGTAGTTGTCACCGCTTCTTTATTGGAGATAAGGTTACTGTTCGCAGTGGCTCTTTAGTCAGCAGAGCCATTGTGGGATGGCTTCTGGTCCAAGTCTTAATCAAAGAGCTGAAGAGTCTGCCTCTGAACTTGTGTGCATGTGTTGAGAAATCTTTCCCAAAGATAAACTGGACAAGCTTATTCTTGCCTCTCCTGGTTTTTTTTCTCTCTAGACCTATTTTGGGATGGATGTTTCTGCTGTTGAGGATCCTGTTCAGAGAAGAGCCCTTGAAACAATGATAAAAACATATGGGCAAACACCTCGCCAGCTGTTCCATGCAGCACATGTTAGCAGACCTGGATCCAGGCTTATCATGGAAGGAGAACTTCCTGCTGCCATGGGATTACTAGTGCAGTTTGCTTTCAGAGAAACCAGAGAACACACTAAAGAAATAATATATCCAGTATGTCATTTTGATTTGTAAGATGGTTTAATTAACATTCATATGCTGTAATTATTGTGCCTTTATGTTTACAGTTTCCTTCCTAAAACTGCAACTTACTGCCCATATTGGACTGTAAAGAAAATACACAAAAATCAGTAAAGTGACAGTGAAAATTATTTTCATGTATTTGTGATATATTTTGTGTCAATCTAAGATGTGAATTTATCTTGGTTATAGCAAATAGGTGTTGGAAAGCATTTCACTTAAGTTTTACACTTTCAGTGATGAATTCTGGAATCTGTGTGCAAACCTATAGTAGGTAAACACATACTGTGCTTTCCTCCATCCTCAACTCTTTCATTGTTTGTAGGACAGTTCAACTTTCTTCACTTCAAACACTTGTTTTCCCTGAAGTCCAGTGAGAAACTGAATCCTTGCATTTAAAGAAGAATCCTTGCATTTAAAGAAATTGGTATTTTTCACTAACCTACCTGAACTACAAGCTTGCTATCTCAGCCCTTAAAGAAGTGGCAGAACTCCCTTTAAAGCTAATAGTTGAGCTGATGACACTACAGTACTTCATACTTGTCTTTCTAGTATTTTTAGAATACTTCGGCAGTCCTTACCATGTGATTGCTTATGGGAATGTGATATGAATGATTCTCCCGTACTAAAGAAATATTATTTTTCTGAAAACTTCTTACCACCTTTTAATTTGAATCTTATTTGTGCTTGTTTTAGAGTCCATTACCATGGATAAAAGGCTTGAAGTGGGGAGAATATGTTGGTTCCCCAAGTGCTCCAGATCCTGTTGTCTGCTTTAGCCAACCACATGGAGAAAGGTTTGGCTCTCTCCAGGCTTTACCAACTAAAGCTATCTGCGGTTTGTCCCGCAAGTTTTGCCTTTTGATGATATACAGCAAGGAGCAAGGTATAAATTTGTGCTTATTCTCTACCTGCACAATACATGCGAAAATGAGCCATAGAAAATTTAAATCTAATGCTACTATTATTCTCCAGCAAACTTCCCAAATTTAGTTTCTTTTGCCAAAGATTGATTTATAAATCCAGTAACAGCTTCCACATGTATGCTATCTTTCCTTGAGAGTGGATTTTACTTGTAACTTTCAAAACTACATAGAGGCATCCTGTAATTAAGTTGATTTTTTTCATTAAAGAGACTGAAGCATGAGGATTTAACTTCAGAATTTGCCAGCAGATTCAGTCCAAGAAGAACTGAAGAACAGGTGAAAAGCACATGTGGCAACAGAAAGGAGAATTAAAGAAATGTTTTTTAGAGGCAGAGAATAAGGAAGGTTATCAGTAAAAAGCAGAGGTGAAGGATCTTCTGCTTTCAGATAAACTTCTTGGAGGGATTCCTACTGATAACGTTCAAACAGGTTCTCATATTCTTATGTTTTCTTTGTAACATGTCCTAGTGAAGTTGTTTTAAAAATAAATGGCTTCACATTTAGTCAACAAAAGTAAGTAACACTCTCCTTGAAGTTATGAACAATCATTTCTCTGGCTGGGAAGTATTGTCAGCCTCTTCCCTTTTTTTCCACTCCCAACAGATGCAACATTTCTGCAAAAAAGCTTTGTCTAGGTTGCAGACTGTCTTTGGAGAACACTGAATATTTACATAGTCTCTGAAAACTATATTTGTTTATAGTACATTACAGATTAAGCCATAGTCTAACAGAAAATATCTTATTTTGAAACTGGAGTTTGTATATTCTAGCTTGTGGTAGAACATGGACCTGAGATTTTTATTGTTGACTACCAAAGTGATCAACTTTTTGGTTGCATATGTGACACGATATAATACGCCTTCCTTCAGGTGTGAGAAGCATGCACAGTACTGATATTCAGTGGTCAGCTATCCTGAGCTGGGGATATGCCGATAACATTTTACGACTGAAAAGCAAGCAGAGTGAACCTCCAGTAAATTTTATACAGAGTTCACAGTTCCATCAGGTAAAAAATCAGTCTCTTGGTCTTCAATTTAATATTGCGAATTTAAGTGGTGGCCTGACTTGGCAGTAGGTATTCTTGCTTTCATTTTTCTTGGAGATGAGTATCCAAACACAACTGTTTTTAATCTGTTTGATTCTCCTTTGGAATGTGTCCCTTATTGCTCCAGTGTATCTTGCTCCTGGATGTGTTTCTGTACTAGGTAAAGATCCCTTTTGAGTGCATCTGATTTTTGTAGCTTTTCCCTCCTATGGAATATTGGTGTGGATTTATAAAAGCTTACGTTCTGGGCCAAGAAAAATGAATACAGGAAGAAATTATAGATGTGTCACATTAGAAGCAGAACCCCACTATAGTTTAGGATTCCTCTGAAAAAGATTGTTAGGGAACACTGCGTAATCTCCGTTATGCTCCAGTGGTTGGTGAGTTTCTACCAAAAAGATTTTGGGTGACGATGTGTGGCTGGAGATCTAGAAGTCTGCAGTAGTTCGCTGCTCGTTGGCTGTGAATTCTGGACTACACAGAAGTTCCCTCTTTACTTTGTTTCTGAAGTAATAGCAAATATGGCCTAGAGCAGGTATATTTTAACTCTTGGATTTCTTAAGCTTTTCTTAGGCTAACCAATAAAGAATCAGTTTGACAAAATGCATAATGAAAATAGCAGTTAGAATAGGTTCTGTTCTAATTTTTTCTGGGTTTGTTTTGTCTTTCCAAGGTAACAAGTTGTGCTTGGGTGCCAGACAGTTGTCAGCTGTTCACAGGTAGTAAATCTGGTGTCATCACAGCATATATGAACAGATTCACTAGCAATATGGTAAGTTTCATTGGGCAGGATTTATATTTAAGGATTTAGCTGTATTCACTATTACAGTCTCCTTTTAAACAGGAAAAGTAAGAAAATGGGAATATGTTATATTCAGGACAATTGCTAAAAAGATCAAGTGCTTGTTTAGTATTTATTTTTGAAGGATCCTCTTTGATGTTGTTAAACAGATTTATCTCAGCATGTTTATTTGTGGGTTTTTCTTAAGCTGTTGTTCACATACTGCTAGTCTTTAGTCAGCCCTCATCATCCGGGTGCATAACTTGATTACACATACAGCTCTGACTGTATTCAGGCTAAGGCTTGGAATTGAAGCTCTCTGGCACAATGAAGCTCCCTACATTAAGGAGTAACTTTTTCTGTGAAGGAAATAGAGCCTTTCAAAGCCTTAACTGAAACTGTGGAATGCACTTCCCCAAAGTAAACAACATTTCAAATGCAGAAGGCAGTTACTCTACAGAGAGCCGGGATGAAATCTCTGACAATGTATATATTAACCACTAAGCATCTTCACTTCGTCATATTCTCCAAGGAGAAAAGCTGTGAGGAGGGAAGGGAGAAAAATAACTTGCATTACTTAATGCATTAGTGGAAGATACTGAAGATACTAGTAGAAATCGCCCTGATACTATGGGGTAATAAGCATGGTATGAAAACACAAATAGAACTCAGAATTCATCTTCTGATTCAGACTGAGTTTCTGAGCTCCTGTCTTTCTCCAGCAGTAACTTCTACTCTTCACAGTTCTAACAAAGAGTTTGCAACTTTCTTGATGGGTCATTTCAGGTGTGTCTACACAATTACCCATAACAACCACTAAACTAAACTGATAGCTTGATACAGGTATTGGCAAACACATTAGTAGTATTGTACTCTTGATGCTCTTGAGTCACTACGTTAGCATGGGCCAGAGGGAACCTTGGTATGATCTGCTACGCCTACCCAGTTTCCTGTTTTCAACAGTGGCAAACAGCAGATGCTTAGACTGGGAAGAACACAAGCATACAGTGATGTCTTCCTTGGCCTTCATCAAGTTTCTGGTGATCAGCCACTCAGAAGTCCTGAGCTCAGCAGTGCTTTGAGTTTAAAAAATGAAGTAGAGCTTGAAGCCTGCAAGCTTCAGTCAGTTGGATCTTAAGTCAGGCACCTTAACTGCTCACCAGAATAGTGAGCTTGTAAGTAACCTGTACTGAGACTTGGATTCCAGTTAAAATGTTTTGAGGTACTAAAATAGAAATTCAATATACTTGCCTTCTGCAATGCTAAAAAGAAACTCTAGTAGTGGGGTTATGATTCTTAAGTTCCCTGCATTTCCTAGAAACAAGTGATTTTTGTTCAGCTGCACAGATGCTGTCTTTGAGACCATCTTTGCTGAATTTCTCAGCACTGACAGTTTTACGTGCCCCAGGCAGACTGACCTTGTGCCAATTTTATAGCTCCTGTTGTTGTGCCAGTTACCCAAGTCAGGGCTGCAGGGAATGCAAATGTGCTTCCTAGCATCTGTTCTGTATGCATCTTGTCAGCTGTTTGGTGATAAAGTGAACAGTCTGTTATAATGCAGTACTTGAAACATGAATATTTTGCCCTGTTTCACATTTCTATAAATTCAATGGATAGGTGTAAAACAGATACCATGTTGTTAATTGGATATGGGAATTCAAAGGCGTGCTGTCAGAATTCAAAGATACCTCAATGTTATACTTCAGATGCTCTGTTTTTCCTAGCCTTTGTTTAAGATGGTCAAAAAACTAATGAAGTACTGCTTTGAAACTGATCTATCTTGACAATCAGTCATACTTTCATGAAAACCTCAGCCAAGGTTTTCTGGTTGTGCAAATTACTCCAGCCTTCACTTGCTGACTATTAGAGTTGTCGTGCAAACAGAAAGAGAGCACTTTAATAATCTGTTTGAGTAAAACTGGGCAGTGATCATTTAAATTCTCCACTCAAGTGCCATAGGTGATCATTTGGGGTAACCAAACCAACAGAAAGAACTGCTATTTAAAGGTAGATACATACCTGCATGTTTTTCCACATTTAGATACTGTTTTAGTGGTTGTCATCTAAAAGCAAGCGGGAAATAAGGGGATGGCATTTTAGGCATGAGGTAATTATTTCATAACTTATTAGACCTTAATACAGTTGGTGCTAAAATTCCAGCTTGTCTCATTACAATATTACTACAATAACCCAGTGAAGAATCAATAAACCATTGCTATTAGTGCTATAGAGAGAAGCTGCTAAAGGTGAATCCTGCTTTCAGTTCAGGTGTTGAAATGCAGATCAACAGCAAGCACTAAAGGAGATAGGAGGAGCACAGTTAAAAGGGTTATCAAAATCAGTTGTTCTTCGGAAAATCAGAAGTCTTGATTGTTGCTGTTATGGARAAATTTGGTATAAATTTTTTCTCTAAACTGAGCAAGGATTCAAGAAGGATCTGCATATGGGAGATACTACACTGTTCTGACAACTGGATACTTTCATAAGTGTGTCTTACTTGGATGATATGCTCAGTAGCAAGAGCAAAATAGCAGGTCTTCCTGTTGTCAAAAAGTGTTTTGACTTTTGCGATATTACATAGATTATATTGTCCCTTTTAGTGCAGAAAGACGTAAATTTTCTACAAACTGATTTAAGTGTATGTATATTATCTTGTCTGTTTCTACTTTCAGGCTTTTTGTAGACCTGCTATATGCAGACAAATGTGCTCTGATGTGTGAGGAAACAAGCAGAAAAATGTTCCTTTCTTTTACAAAGCTTATTCTAGTCTCTGTACAGCCAGTTGCCTTAATTAAAGCATTTGTATTCTCATTAAGCAGCTCCTTCGACTTAACCAGTTTTCAGGAAGTCTGAATCATTTCAAATGATGTAACTTGAATAAGAAGTGTTATTTTGTGTTAAACTTGCTGCTTTAAGTTTTATCTAGCAGTTTCTATATTTAAACTTGACTTTCTACATGTTTTTCCAACTTAGTATCACTGAAGGACTTGGCACCAACTTGAGGAATTCCCAGTAATTTACTGTACACAGAGTGAAAACTGCTGAGCTGGGTTTTCCTTCTATGTTTCCAAGTGCTTCCTCTGGATGCTAAAATATTGAGGACTATCATTTTGTTGTCATGTGGAAATAGCAGTCTTGCAGAAAACAAATCAGTTGATTTCAAGGTGTGTAATGGAGACAGAAAAAGTACAGTAGTTCTTCGTTTCAATTCATTGGACCACATCAAAATGTTTGCTTAGACTAAAGCACTGGAAGCAGAAAGCTGAACATCAATGACATGTATGGCTTATCACATTATAAAGGATTAAACATAATAAAGCATTAACAGTGTTGCTAAACTGATGACATTAAAAGCAATGGGAACCATTTTTTTTTTTTTAGATCTAAGAATTAAACTCGTCCCTAGGCTTATCCTTTTCAGAAAAAAGACATTAATTTTTTTTCATGGGTTCATGTTTTCTCTTGCTGTTTTTCAGCCTTCAGAGATAGAAATGGAGTCGCAAGTCCATCTGTATGGTCACACAGCAGAAATAACAAGTTTGTTTGTGTGCAAACCATACAGTATAATGATAAGTGTCAGCAAAGATGGAACCTGCATCATATGGGATTTGAACAGGTACAAGTACACATGTAACTTCATCCAGTGGCTTTCTTCTAAATACCTGTTTTCTAACTTTTGGGTATCTTTACTCTTTTAAAGTTAACTGAATTTGTTCCATGTATACCTTAATGTGAAGTCAAATCATTACTGTTTTTTCCCATGAAGCATGTTGGAATTCTAGAATGAATATAAAARATACCATTATTGTGCAAAATGTTGATTGACATTAATATCACTCTTAAATATTTTCCTCAAAGAACCTTTTCTGTGTTTGAGTCTGAACTTCTAGGCTTGTTCTCTTTATTTTCTTCAGGCTGTGCTACGTCCAGAGTCTGTCTGGACACAAGAGTCCTGTGACTGCAGTTTCAGCTAGCGAAACAACTGGTGATATTGCAACAGTTTGTGATTCAGGTATATTTGGCAGTCAAGAAAGCTGTTTTGACTTGCAGACCAAATAAATCATGAGAATTGCTATTATATTAGTTACTGAGTGTGTGTTAATCATCTGAGGATGCATTTGGTCAAAGGTACAGTTCCTCGGGGGAGTACAGTGTATTACAGAGCAACAGAATTTTTGTTGTTCACTCTATCACTTTAAATGCTTCCATATCCCCAGAAGCAACCATAGATTTGCTTAGCTATTCACTAGTTTAAATCAAAGAGGAGTAACAGCTATACTACAGCAGAAATAGTACATATTTGTATTAGGGCTTCTACAGAGGGAAATAATTCTCCCCATCTTATTTTAAAGCAGGTTTTTGTACTGTATTGTTTTCCACATAGTACTGTTTCTGGCCGAGAGCATTAAGACCTATTTGAGCAGTGGGGTTTTGAGTATTTCGTAAATCGGGATGCTCATTGACTTGAAGATTGTGTGCTACAAGATTGTGTATCGGTAAAGCAGGGCAAAGTCAGACTCCTCACACCATTTTGCTGTCTATAAGGATACCTGTGTATTGTGTTGAGACCGGGGGGAAATAGGCTCCATCTAAATGACAGAATATTGTTCCACCGATCCAAAGAGGTACAGAGTAAAAAGGAAGAGAGCTTAGCTTTGTCTATCCATATCGTTAGAAGACAGTTACTGACCCAATTCTCGCTTTGTTTGGGCCAATTTTCTTTCTCTTTTGCCTTGAGTAAGATAGGTCTTACATACTGCAGTATCTTTTAGTCACGTTTTCTTACTGTAGTCCTCCATAGACTGAACTGAAACTAATACTGTTCCAAACTGGGGTGGGGGGGTGGGATAGCACAGTCTATAGTATTAAAGGACAAGAGGAAATTATTCTGGCAATTTCAGAAACCTAATATTTAGGTTTTAAACTGACATGGAGACTTTCAGCTCCATTTCTGTAGCTCACAAACCCAATTTTTTTTTGGGGGGGGGGAGAGAGATCGTATTCTTCTTTAATTGGTAAGGGACATGACGTTCAATCCCTTTTAAGACAAAGCAATAGCTGGGTTATTAGTTCTTTGATAGAATCAAATAATCCTGGATAACCAGGCAAGATAATTGTTCTTGCTACTTTTAAGTATTTTGCTTAAAATGCAAGCCAGGGTACAAGAACTAGCTGTTTAGATAGTATGAATTCGCTTAGTACTTCCCTGTTAGTAAATGAAAATTGGTCATTAAAAGTAAATTCATATAGAACTTTGTAAGTACAGTGTTCATAAATATGAAATTGTCTTCTAAATCACTGCAGTGGCTTGGTGGTTTGCATGCTCCCTGTCACAAAAGGAGGGAAGAGTTAATTGTTTACTGCAGCACATATCACTCAGTCATTTAAACCTTCTGATCTTTCAAGAAGTTGAATTCTTTAACACTTAAAGATTCTGTTGCATAGACCTAGCTGTAGTCTAGATTTTTTTTTTTTTTTTTTTTTTTTAATACTGCCATGCTGTGTTCTGTTGCAGTTGGAGGGGGTAGTGATTTGAGACTTTGGACAGTTAATGGTGATCTCGTGGGACATGTACACTGCAGGGAAAGTATTTGCTCTGTTGCTTTCTCTAACCAGCCTGAAGGAGTGTCTGTCAATGTGATTGCAGGGGGGCTTGAAAATGGAGTTGTAAGGTAAGCATTTGAAACTTTTATTTATTAAAATGCTTGATAACTTAGGCTCACAGTTTAAGAGCATGTAGCCAAACATCATGCTGATACTTGGCTTTAAAGAAGGTGGATAAGGTGGTGTTCAGTTTCCAATCTTAGTAGTTGCTAAATAGGTTATGTTTATCACTGAAAATTTGTGAAATTCAATGTGAAGAAAAATTAGTCTTTCTTTCAGACTGTGGAGTACGTGGGACTTGAAGCCAGTGCGAGAAATAACATTTTCGAAGTCAGCCAAACCTATTGTAAGGTAAGAAGATCTTAAGTATACAATAAATGGGTTTTTCTGGTTAGGGGGGGGAACCCACAACAAAATAGCCTTCAGTATTGAACATGGATTTGACATGAGGACAGGAGGTAAACACCCATGTCTAAAAAGAGGAATGCAATCCTACTAATTATTCATGAAGGCAAAATGAGCACAAGTGTACTGTATTTGTAATGACAGTAATAACTAGGTTCTGCTGCTGGCAGATAGAAATTAGCAGGATTCCCTTGAGAACTGAACAATAGCTACTTTTCTTATTCTTAAGCTTAATATTTTTCTCCAGAATCTGTGTAAAAATCATGAGATAATCTTGTTAGACTAAATAGACAGAGTTTTTTCTCCCTCAGAAATAAATGAAAACACTGCATTTTCCCTGACCATTTTTTTCTGACGCTGGAGGGAAACGGTAGAGAAGGGAGTAAAGGAAACTCAGAGGAGCCTGGAAGCTGCCATTCTGGAGTGCTTGTGTAATTTTCTCTTGAGTCTCATGCCAAAGTGTTTTCACAACACAGCCAAAGGAATGAGTCTTTAATATCCCCAGTGGTACAGTACCCTGCACAGAGGTCTTAGAGTTATGCCAAAATTTTATCATCTTAATGTTAGTATAGTAACAAATTACTCTGAAAAATTTTGTTTTGACCATTGCTGAAATATCAGTTAAAACCCAAACCACTAATCACCATTTTTTTAGAAATTAAAAACATTGTCTGATAGCAGTTACTGTCTTTCTGTTACCTCCTTTAAGAAGCATATTTCACAAAGCTTGTTGATAATGATTTAGTAGCTATTTAATAATTTAAAGTTTCCTGCTTAAATGAGACAGAAAATGGATGCTGACTTTCATGCTCTCTAACATTACCCGTGGCACGACTGAAGGGCTTTACTTCTGTCATAGCGCAAGAAATGCCCGGCTGCACAGAAGTCCTATGCTGTGCCATGAAATCTGAYGGATTTAGTTTCTGCCTTTGTCAGCAAGCAAGTTCAGAGGGCACTGAGTTCTGCTGCTGAAAAGCCTTCCTTTCAGACGTAGAAGCGGCAGCTCAGGGAAAGAGTAGGATGCTGCTACTGATCCTACCCTTTTCTTTGACACTGCAAAGAAATGGGTACGGAACTGTGTGGCTTGTTGAAGTGCTGGACAAAGCTGTAGTTCAGTCTGGTTACAAAAATGAATAAACAGGTATATGCAAACATATTGCTATGTTAATGTATGCACTGGGTCTCCCCTGAGAGCTAATCTTTGTTGGCTATATTCTTACGGGTTTTTAATGCCTTCTAGCATTTTAAACAGCCAAATCTGATATAAAAAATATTGTCTTGTTTTTCAGCCTTACATTTTCCTGTGACGGTCATCACTTGTTCACGGCTAACAGTGATGGAAATGTTATAGCTTGGTGTCGCAAGGACCAGCAGCGCTTGAAGTTACCCATGTTCTATTCATTCCTTAGCAGCTACGCGGCTGGGTGATGACTATTTTTGCTGCTAACTTATGTCTCTAATGCACTTTAAGTCCAAAATAGCTTATAGAATCTCTTATTTAACTGGATTTTGAAGTAGTTTGAATGTCTCTAGAATGACCGAATAGATTTTAAAAAAGAGCTGTCTAAGGTGGTGTAAAATTGCATACGTGCATACACAAACTTGAAGCATATCCAGGTCACCAGGAAGCTCTGGTCATATACTCCAGTACCAGCAAATTGACTCATAAATGCTCTAACATACAAGTCAAAATGCTGCAATATAAAACATAGTATTTTTTTAAATCACTTATTGGACAGAAGTATTTAAAAAATTGATTGATAATGCTTATTCCCCCTTTATGTTGTAAAATATTGGCAGTGTAAAGTTCTGTAAATATATACTAAAATGTCAGCATATGTATATTTGATTAGTTGAGCGTGGTATAGTTAGCTCTGGGATAAGCAACCCAAAACTTAAAAATCCAAGATCACTTAAAATTGCTTTTTTTGAGAAGCAAAGAACTTAGTAGGTGCTTTTTGCACCATCTTATGGTATTGTAATGCTAAAAGTAGAATTTCTGTTACCCTTATATTTGTAATTTTTGCCATCTTCTCTGTTAATATAATAGTCTTTACAACAGACAAAAATAAAATATTTGTCTTAGTGATGGGTAGACACCTCATGGCATCATGAAGCAATAGGTAGATCACATTTTTTTGTTTTTTAATGTAGTGTTAACTCCCTAACTTTGTAACACCTAGCTATTGTGATTCTGTGGCAGAGTATATATTATACACACACACAGCATATCTTCCAGACCTGTAAAAAAAAAAAAAAAGGTATTAAAGAAGGCACAGATGTGCTTCTGTTCTAGTGTCATTGAAGTTCAATACACTGTAAARTGTTTGAATCTAACTGCTTGAATAATCAATGTTCATAGGCATCAGATGATTTGGAAGAGTTTACACAGATACACTGTGCAAATACGTTATTTATTCCTAGGTGCTATTTTTTGAGGAAAAAAATAAGCCTCCATTGTGAAAGGCTTAACAAATTCAAATTCTTAGGCCAGATCACAAATCAACATTTCAGTTGATGGATTTGAAGACCTCTAAACCTGACACCACGAATGAGTGCCTGCTAGTCATGCGAATGGTAAAACAAGAATGCAAGTCTGATGTAGTTACATTTTTCTTTTAAATTGCTTTGCTTTTTCATCATTGACATGTTCCGCTATTGCCATACAGATGAATTGCTGTATCATCTCATGTTTAAGGTTCATGTGCCCTCAAAACAGTGTATATGAAATTGTCGAGTTGTGATGAAATTGACATACACAAAAGAAATCTTTACACTTCTTTTGAAAATTCCAAACAGTCTTCAGAAATTCTTGCAACTTCCTGATTAAAGAACTTTTCAAACTAGAAAAACTTAAGAAAAATATTCTCATAGTCCATGACACAAAGGCTGATCTTTGGTTCAATTAAGCAAGTGGCTACATACTGTATGAATTGAATTTTAAACTGTGTATGTTGTAGCAGCATTGTATGGGATGACCTTAGTCATGTTTTTCACTGTCTAAATGTTAATGTAAGGTCCAAATACAGAATGAAAAGCTTCCTGGGTCATGTTGAAGTGATGTGCTTTATTTAAGAGACAAAATACAAATATTGTGGTTTTGGGGTGCTTTTGTGCTCCCTGGTTTGGGGTGTTGTTCACAAAGGCTTATTTTTATAAAGTAGAATACCACTTGTTACAAATCAATATGCAAAATTGCTGGCCTTGTAAAGAGTGCAATATTATATATTTTTATGTAAAAGTAAAAATGATTTTTTGAAGCAAGAAATATTTATTCAGCTTAACATTCTGGAACTATTAAAATAATATTGCAATAGTATCTGTGCATGATGTACTGAAATTTCCTGTAAATGTCACATTCCACACTGTCTTTGTATACACTGTCACATTGTTGAGTAATAAACAGATCTTTGTACCAAATTGTGTGAGATTATTAGAAACATGTTTTTGACTTAGCTTCACCTCTCTTTTAGGGATCTTTTGCACACCTTGCTCCAGCTCAATTTCTGCTGGTTCTCAGGTCTTTCATACTTTAAAAACCATGAAGTGGGCAAGTTCTGGTTTTGACAGCCACATCATGTAGTCCATACTGAATGGGGGGGTATAAGATTGGAAGTGGGAAACCCTAGGCATATCACTTTGCGTGTGTGTATGTGTCCCTCCTTCCCATAGGATGTGTGGTACAATTCGGATGAAGTGATGGCTCTCGGAGACATTCCCCTTCCTCCCAGCTGTGCCTCCTCCCTGAAAACCTGACTGCGCTAAGGAAAGGCAAAAAAAGCAACTCCTCTCTGGATTCTCTGAGGGAAGGAAGAAAAAGGTGTTGGGTGGAAATTGGAGACTGGGAGACTTCTGGTGGAGGATGAAAGGCCCTTCCTCTTGGAAGCCAGGGTTTGGAAAGGTTCATGTGCCAAGGCCTATCTATCTTGATATCACTTGTGGGATTCTGTGGTAAACCCAGATCATTATGTTCTGACTGTGGAGATACCTGGTGAGAAAGGGAGGGGGAGGCAATAGCCTGATACTTGTGGTAGGGAGAGGAGAGGGAGTGTCCAAACCATTACTGAAAAAGGGAACCCTGATCGCAGGTTTGAGATCCACTGTTTAGACAAACCCATGACAATGGATAGGAGAAACACAAGAAAATCAGTAGAGAACTGTATCTATGAACTGAATTAAACATGATAAAATTTTCTGCAGGAAAAGTGGTTTCTGCAATGAAATAAAAACACCTTTCAGCTTTGACTCTGAAACACCAACTTTAATGATCTTCTTTGTATTTAAACAACATCTATCTTTGGAGAAAGAGCCTCTTCCTCCTTCTAGGATTTCTTGATTTACTACGATTGCAGGATTGACTATGCATTTTGTGGAGGGAACTCTAGAGAGCAGTGGGGAAAAATATCACCTGGTTTGCTACTAACTTTTAGTTCACCTTTTAGTTTTCTTCATGCCTTGTTTTGTTAAAGCTGTACTGGCTTATTTTTTTTCTTTTTCCATGTGCAAATAGAAGTCATACTTCCATATGTTGTTACTCTATCACAAAAACACAAAACATACTATTTAAAAGCTCTGCTTGCCTTGAAAAATATTCACTGGAACATTAGTTAAGCTTCTAGAGGTAGAGACAGCACTGTTTACTTTGCTATTCTAGTAAGTTACAAACTACTGACAAATGACCTCCATGCTAGTAAGATGTGGTAGAGATTTACTTGCCATTACTGCTCTGCCACTGATTCTGCATCTGGATTTCTGTAATAGGCTGTGCTGTGTATTTCACAATTTGGGCAGGTCACTTTTGAAAGAGGATTAAGGACTATATGTGACTATCCTGGGCTACCCAGCAGGAAGTAGTTGAGTAAAAACATGAGCTTGCTCACTGTTTCCAGCTTTGAGCTAGCAATCCTAGAAAAATTAAATAATCTGGATTCTCTCACACAATTGAATAAGGCCCATATAAGCCTCAATAGGGGCTAGTTCATGTACATTCAAGGAATAGGAATTCATGCTAGCTGTTACAGGTATTGCATTAAAAGCCTATAGGCCAACTCCAGTAGTAGATTCCTGGTTGTGGTGGAACATAGGAGTTTCTGCAGATTAAAAAGAAAACATGTCTACATAATATATGATGAAAATACATTTTAAACCAACCACTTCCCCCCTTATGTTTTAAAGAATAAAAATTGTTAGAACCCAGTGGTAAAAATAGTGTAAATCAGTGACAACTGCCTGATTATTTGAACCATCTAGCAAGTGCTCTTTGTCTGATAAATAGAACCCTTTGTAGAACAACAACGGAATTAAATATGAATGGAACAGCAGCAGCACGGGCCAGTTAAGTTTCCGATCAGTTTCTGGAACTCTAGTTAAGGTAAGCTTATGAACTTACCTATTTATATTCATTAATGTTTACCTTCTTCCTGCTGCATTTCCTTCTCCCAAGCCACCACCCTAAAAGCCATTGACTCAGTCTTTGAAGAGGGTGCCTTTGCTCCAAAGCACCTTTAAAAACGGGGCTCTTCCCTGTTCTCTTTTGCACAGAAAATAAACTTGTCTTGGAAATGCTTTTGCTCTATTAAGATGGAACGAGAAAAAGCACTGATAGCAGGGTAAGAGAAAAGGGTGACAAATTGCATCTCTGCCGAGGGAGCAGCCACCTTACTGGGGAACAAAATAAATGAGACTGGAGTGATGGTACTTCTGGCAACGTGTTAATTATTGGGGCAGACAAGTTTTCCAGTTAAAAATGTTAATTGGTAGTTTAACTGCCATTGACCTTTAGGATTGACTCTCAAATTTGTAATGGAAAAGTATATAAAAATCGATCTATAAAGCTGAATTGTTTTATTCTGACATATTAGCTTTGACAAGGGGAGTCTTAGTGGTCTCTTTTCCACACTTCTTTTTTTCCACGGTGGCCTTTTTTTAATATTTTTTTATTTCATCCTTCCTTTGTTTGGCCCGAGGAAGGGACAGACAGTATGGGCTCTTGCCCAAAAAACCTGTGTTGTACAGGCTTTGCCTGTTCGATGTTTCAGAAATACCTGGATGATTGTTTGATCCCTAGCGCCTGCTGGAATCCGAGGAGTGGGTGGCTGCAGCAGTAAAAGGGAGGCRAGCGCTTGCAGGGTTAGCCCCAGCACGCTGCTGACAGGTGCCGCTGCCCGGGCTGGAGGAAGGCAAAGCCGCGAAGGCGGGACAGGGCGGCGGGGGGTGCGGAGCCCCGCCTGCGCCTCAAGCTTCCCTCGCGGCCAGGGCCGACTTCACGCCCCGGGCTCTGCGGGCGGCCAACGGCCGCGCCCGCCGCGCGGGGAGGGCCGCTGGCCGAGGGGCGGGGGCCGCGCCGCGGGAGGCGCGAGGGCGGTGGCAGCCATTGGCCGCGGCCGCCTCGCCCCGCCCGTCAGCGCTGGCCGCGCCATGTGCCGCCGCCGGGCGCCGAGCCGGGCTGCCAGCAGCCTGCCTGCCTGCCTGCCGCCGCCCCCGCACGGTGAGTGCCGCGGCGGCGCCGGGCGAGGCCCCGCCGCTGCGCGGGAGGCGGGAGAAGGTGCCGGGCGGGGCGAGGCGGGATGAGGGGAGTTGAACCGGCGGCGGGGGCGCACACCGCAGGGCAGGGCAGGGCAGGGCGGGTCGGGGCGGCCCTGGCCGGGGCGCCAGCCCGGCGGGGGGGCGGGCGGGCGGGCGGGCTGGCAGCTGTGGCTGAGCGCCGCTGCGACCCTTCTGGTGTCCTGGGAAACTCGCGGCTGCCGCCGCTCGCCCGGGGCGCGACCTGCGCTCCGCCGCCGGCTGCGCCGCGCCGCCCGGTTGGTCCCGCCGGCTGTTGGTAAACAACGCCGCGCTCAGCCGCCGGCGGCCGCGCGTTGTGGAGTTGCCTGGTTATCCGCAAAAGTCAGCTTCGGGCTTTGCCGTTGTTGTCTTCGGGGGGGATCGTCCTTCTCCGAAAAACCTGCTTTGACCCAGGTACCCCTTCCCGCGGGCGGTGATCTGGGGTCTCTGCCCAGCGTGGTTATTCCTCTTCCTTCAGCTGGCTGGTGTGAAGACACAAGAAAGTGGTTGCTTTTCCTGCTGACTGGTTCGCGCTGATGGAGGAATAAATCTTACTGCCCAGCTGCTGCTGGCGGTAATTATTAATGTGCGGTGCTGTAAACTGCTGCACAGCAAAACGATTAAGGTAGCGCAGTGAGACAGAAAACTCGGAATAACAACTTGAAAAACGTTTCTGTCCTGCAGGTAATGAAGTGCCACGCTTCTCCCAAGAGGCGTTTTCTCTACTTTATATGTTACAATTAAATTCAAATACATTTTAAACAGGCTTTAAGTGGAGAAATCAAACTTTCCCATATATTTCTTTAAAAGGTCACAACTATCTTTTAGAGTTAGCAGAAGAGGTAAAATACTAGGTGGGTCTCATCTTTCTGTCTCAGACTTTCTGGATCTCTGATGGTTTGCTGGACTGTATGTGCACATAACCTGTATGCTGATGATAAATATATTGCATAAAAAGATTGTCCTTGTGAAATGTCACATTGGTTCAGCCATTGTTTCCTTAGATTTTTAAAGGTTGGGAAGTGAGATGATATTGTTGGATAAAAATTTGGGCATGGTGGCAAGAATTTTTGGAACTTGGCAGTTGGACTGGGTATAATACCTGTCTTACACGAAAACTGAGCTGTTGAAGTGTAGCTGTTTTACAGTTAACATGATCAGCAGTTATTTTTGAAGTCACCATATTTATGGAATGAAAATTATATTCTCTCCTTATCGTGAACAACAGTCTTGCCTTTAATCTAATAATTTCTGGTCATACTACTAAGCTTCTCCTTAGTGGATGGAGTATAAAATTGTAGTAATTTTCTATTATTTCTTCGTGCAGCCATGGGATAGAAAAAGCAAAAGGATTCCTTAGCCTCCCTCTCTGTTTTCAGAGCTACATCAGGTACGGTAAATCTTGGAGTAAGAACTGAGATAGCAGGGGCAGTTGTTCCTATCCCCTTCGTGCCCTGCAGCTGAAGGGGAAATTACCTATGTCGTGTGATTACCTGTGTCATGGGACGGTGATGCTAGCTCAGATAGCTAGTGCTCTTAGTAAGTTTCTCTTACCTAAATAGCAACTGTAGAACTCCTTTTTTTTTTTTTTTTTTTTTTTTTTTTTTCCCACTTCACCTGAAATTCCTTTGATATGCCAGTTTGGCATCAAATAACTGTGAGGCTGTAAATTTTGCTGTTTGTATTCCTAGTGTGTTTGCAATGTTTGGATGCAATTGTTTGGATAATGAAATGTGGGGATCTTTCTGCAATTTAGAATGTGATTTGCAGGTCATTATTCAGGGATGATTCCTGCTAATGTCATTGGGACATTGCATGATTGTGTTGATTTTTCTATTGCTCTGTGTGGTCCAAGAAGTACAGAGCTTGTGTGGAAGGTGTCCTTCAGAGTTGTGAACCCCAGGTTCTCTAGTCTAATAATTTTAGGTCCATCACTTTAGAATGCTCAAAGAAAATAGAAGGCAACAATTGGGTTTAGGGCTTTTTAGATTGAATTCTACAGGTCACTCTTTTGGGATGGCATTTTGAGGTTGTACTTGGAAGTGGAGGGGGGAAGATTTGCAGTGCAGCTTTTCATCCCTGTTGCTTGTAGAAATCCATATGGAAGAGCCTGAAAATTATATTTTGCTTCTATGTTACTCAAATTTTCAGACTTTTTCTGCATTTTACTAACATGTATTTATAAAGTTTGGTAAACATAGGTTGCACTCCTTACCCCTAATGCAAGGTCAAGCTGTACCTGCAAATATTTATGCAACTTCCTGGGTTATCGTAAGATAAGTTGGCCTTTGAAGTGCTGTTGGGTACAATCTAATCTATTCTAAAAACAAATAAAGAAAACTTGTTCTTCATGAGCATTTTTATAAGCCCTGGAGATTAAGGTCTTTGGCACAAATGAGTTAACTGCACCCAGAAAAGAATGAAGTTCACGTGAGGTAAAAAAACCAAAAACCCCAGAAAATTCATCTGGCTGGGAGGCTGTCGCTACGCAGCTTTCAGGAGTGATGCTTTATGAAACGGCTGGCTAGCGTGGTGTGCCAGTCAGCAGAAACTACTTGGCTGAAAAAGGCTGTGTAGCTGCTGTCACTATTCTTTGTTAACACAATCAGTGTTCCCCTTAAAGAAGAGAGTCACACGGACTAGATTAATGAGCTCAGTGCGCTGCATAAAATACACTGGATAAATGAGCTGCTATATAATCTAGGTCCTCTGGATGCATCAGTAACATGTAAACTGCACGTAGTCTGATCACTAACATAGTTACTGTAACTACGGTGATTATCAGGACCTGTGTATGTGTGTATCAATCTAACTTAATAGGGGGCTGCTGGAAAAACAACCAGGAATGAACATTAGCGAACCCAGCTGAGTAAATTCTGGTTCAAGGCTTTTTAAGTAATTTAAAAGATGGGGAGAAGTTACTCCTTTTGAGCATCAGAAGCAGCGTGGCCAGCAGGTCGAGGGAGGTGATTCTGCCCCTCTGCTCTGGTGAGACCCCCCCTGCAGTGCTGCGTCCAGCTCTGGGCCCCTCAGCACGAGACAGACATGGGCCTGTTGGAGCGGGTCCAGAGGAGGGACACGAAAATGATCGGGGGGGATGGAACACCTCTCCTACAAAGAAAGGCTGAGAGAGCTGGGGTTGTTCAGCCTGGAGAAGAGAAGGCTCTGGGGCCACCTTATTGCAGCCTTCCAGTACTTAAAGGGGGCTTATAAGAAAGATGGGGATAAACTTTTTAGCAGGGCCTGTTGCGACAGGACAAGGGGGAATGGTTTGAAACTAAAAGAGGGTAGATTTAGACTAGATCTAAGGAAGAAATTTTTTACGCTGAGGGAGGTGAAACACTGGAACAGGTTGCCCAGAGAGGTGGTAAATGCCCCATCCCTGGGAACATTCAAGGTCAGGTTGGACGGGGCTCTGAGCAACCTGATCTAGTTGAAGATCTGAAGTCCGTGCCCATGGCAGGGGGGTTGGACTAGATGGCCTTTAAAGGTCCCTTCCAACCCAAACTATTCTATAATTCTATGATCTGTAGCCTGCCCCCCAGATACGATACAAAGCTTATTGCGCCATCCCGGGCGTCTAAAGGCCTCGAGAATACTTGACTATTTAAAAGGAGCTGTCTTACGAGAGAGGGTCGGAGCCGTTTGTCAGGCTGCAGCCTCAAAGGAAACATCGAGAGAGATCCCACAAGAGGGTGTTTGAAGGAGGAGGCTTCCTCACGTTCCAGGGGATGGTCGTTCAGGGAGAGAGTGTGTAATAGACTCTCTTGTTATTAAAATTTCTTTCCTCTCCAGAGCTTTATTTCTAAGTAACAGTATTATTTCATTAAAGAATATTAAGCTTAAGGTTATTAAAGAATATAATAAGTCCTAAGGAGAGCAGAACCAGGTCTCAGCCAAAGCTTTGTCTGCAAAGAGGACCAGGTCATTGCATCCTGGTTTGAAAGTGAGTACAATTCTCGTTGTCAACATCACTTCATATGTAATAGGGCCTTAACTGATGGGCAAATACATACTGTATTTGCAGAGAGTGAGAGAAGGCAGAGGTATATGTAGCTTGGTAAGTGAAATGTGAAGCAGGAGACATCCGTCTTATAAAGTTCTGGAACCTGAACTGTCTGTATGAAAAAAAGAGATTAGATACTTAAATGGATGCTAAGCACTTCCAGTAAGACAGTAGTTAAATATTTAAGTGCGTGTGAAGGCAAGGGTAGGAGCAAGATTTGGAACAGAACAAGTGTTTGTGCTTCAGAGTATAAACAAACCTCTTACTTGGGATAAGTGGAAATTTTCTCTAGTGGCTGAAATACCTCGTGCCAGATTTTACTCTTTTTTAAAGTTCTTTTTATGAAGCCTCTTATTCTGATTGTTTTCTAATATTGTGAAATAGTTTACCAGAGAAGATACGTATTTTCTTTTTAAAATTTTTCCCCATTTGCTGTTTCAGAATATAGGTAAGGACATACTATGTTTGTGGCACTGTTTTGGAGACATGGTTTGGATTTTTTAAAGCATTTTTGTGCCTAATAGCCTTTTCAAAATCCCATTATGGTCTTAACTCAATCTCTTATTCAGTAGATACTTAAAAACTAGCTGGAAGTACTAGAAACAGTGTTCTCGCCAACTTCGATGCAGCCAGTGATGGTTCAAATTGTCTAGCTCTAATGTTTATAACTTTTACAGTTTGAGTGAATGAATTGCCAGAAAAGCTTGGGAGATCTGGAATTCTCTGGACTGTTCATGGAGTTTTATTTGCTTAATTCAGTTTAATTTAAATGTATTATTCAAAATTAAATTTCTGATTTGCCTCTGGACTTGGGCTGTGACAAATGTAGAAATGGCCCTGTGATTTCATTTAGCTTTGACTTTTTTGGCTCTGTGGTCAGTAATAGTCTAGCTGTGCCAATGATAACAAAATTTAAGTGATTCATACTTGTGGGGGTATCATTTTGTAAGCAAAGATAAATGTGTTTGTTCTTATCTTTATGGATAGGTCAAGACTTAGAAGCTAGGGCGTTGAGTCGAACAAAAAGTCCAGAGATGAGCTGTAATTCAGAACCTCCTGCTCTTGTGAATGTCTCGTATCCTTTCCGCTTGTCCCCTGCAAGTCAAAACACATCTGAAAATTGTTTGGAGGCTGTTGGTTGGTTGTGGGTTTTTGGACTGTACATGGCATTTTATGCAAAGCCAGTTCTTCCACATATATTTAATCCTGTGCCTTGTGAGGAATATGAGTTAAAAGATTGTAAACAAAGACCAAGACAAAAAAAACCACACTACCGTGTTCTGACACGATTTTAGTTCATCAGAGCGCATGCAAGGGAGAAACTTGTGTTCTGTTCAAATGACACACACGTGTACAGAAAACCTGTTCTTTGTCTTGGCATATATTAAAGCTCTTGTTTTATTTGGCCCAATTAATATATTTTAAGGTAGCATTTCCCCTGCCTAGACTTACACAAGTGCTGAAAAAGGTTGTTTTGCTGCTTCAAATTAGTGTTGAGCATGGTTCACCATCGTATTTGTATTCCACCATCCCATTTTACAGCACAGGTTACCAGTTCTAGAAAGGAGAAGAAACAGCTATCTTTGCCTTGTCTTTGAATATCTGTGTTTTGTGAAATCAAAGCAGTTAAAAAGTTACTCCTCCATTCTTTTTGTGCTCTGGATTGTGCCTTCTATTGACGCTAACATGCTTAAGACATTGTATATACCTTTTTTTTTTTTTTTTACACGAGCATTTCCTGTGTCCTATTCAATTTCCTGTTTGTATCTCATACCCCAGTGACTGGGTCAGGTAAGCTGTTGAGGTTCAAGAAGGGAAATTTGTGTAGTTCCAGGTGTTCACTTCTTGTCCAGAAATAAGCTGGGAGTATTCATTTTGAAACACCTGAGCCTAAAACTCTTTTGGCAGCAATGCAAAATGCCTCCTTTTCTGTGTTTTCTCCTGTGTCCCATCTGTTTCTCACACCCTGCATCCTTTGCACTGCCTGACTTTGTCTTGGTTTCTAACACTCGGTGCCAGACTAAACTTGTTTCGAGTGGCGCTTGTAGCATACCATATATACAGGACCATAGGCGAGTGTTTTGGCTGATTGAAACCTCAGTACCTGGTCTTACTAGGTAGTATAACTAGTCCAGGACCTGTCTAGGTTGTCTGTATCCTATCTTATCTTTCTTTCCGTGTGGGCTTAGCCCAGCTCTCAATGACTTCAAAACAGTAACTGTTACTTGTGCTGGACCAGTGCTGCATAATGGCATCAGCATGAGGTCTCCTAACATGCAGACTGACTAGGGCGTGTATGTTGTAAGTTTATTCAAGGTTCGAATGTAGTCATCTTGACTTATCTGGTAACAATGCTGAGGATTGCATGATAACAAGTTGATTTAGCCTCAAGCCCTCAGGGAGCAGCAATGCAAGAAAACCAAACAGTGACATACCTTAATTAGATGTCCCTTCCCATGACCTGCAGATCTCTTAAAAAATGATGCATTCCTGTACTGTGTAGTATACTGTACTGGTTTTTAGTCATTGTTAGACTTCACTGGGGATGTGTAAGCAAAAAGTGGGAAACCACTGCATTACTACTTCTTAAATGTTATTTCATTTCTAAACTCCTTAAATCTATAGTCAGAATTTTGACTCGTTCTCTATCTTAAAATTTCTCTCTCTGATGCTTGGTGAGAGCAGTGTGGCATTCATTTCCATTGTGCACATTTCTGAACTTGTTTTCATGTTACTAGGTGTAACTGGGGTATGGAGCCAAACTGCATAATGGCTGCAAGGTCTGTTTGTGAACAGCTGTTCTGTGTTGGCAATCTGAACCAGGGCAACCATTTCTACACTGAAATAATGGCCATGTACTCTGCATTTGTATGTTGTTTGCAGAATTCAGACTGAATACTGGCAGTTGAAGACACAAATCTGTAATGCAATAAGGTGCTATTGAGCAAGGGAACAGAAATAAATGGTGTCTGGTTTTTATTTGTGACCTACAGCCTGGCAGTGTCAATGTGGTGGATGAGGGTTGGTTAGATTTCAGATAACTGTCCTCTCACTAATTGGTGTATCTGCTACCTGTACTTTTAAATTGTTTCAACTTTATCTCTTCTAGGAAAAACAAAATGAAGGAACTAGTGTCAAACAGTACAACCAATATATCTCAAGCCAGGAAAGCTGTGGAGCAATTAAAAATGGAAGCATACATGGATAGGATGAAGGTAAACTTAATCTTATTGTTGATATTTTGAATTCACTCGCTAGTGTGTGGTACAGCCTCCCTTTAATATTGCAGAAAGACTCGATCAGCTGAAATGCAAATTCTGTGTTGAGCTATAAAACAGTATTCAGTACTGTGAATTAGTTATTTACTAACTGCTTGGCTCTAGCGAAGCGATTTTCAAAGACTGGCTTCTAGTCTGCTTCTGTATGAGTGCCTTTTACATCTGTCAAAAGTGGTATTTTGTGAAATATTTAAAATCAGCTGGCAGATGCACAGGTGCTCTTCTTTGTCACCTGTAGGTGAATATAAGTGCAGCTCAGGTTTCTGGGTGATAGGGCAAGCTGTGCTTTAAGAACTGGAATAAGTCTTTAAGATATTGCAATACTTTTGAATAAGGATGAGATGAACTGAATTGCTTTGATTTGTTTTGTTCTAGCACAGACGTCATTGCACAAAAAATATGTATGATTGCAATGTTCAGTTATGATTCTTCACACTTGATAGCCTGATTTGGTTTTATCATGCCTCTAAATGTACGTGGATTAAATGTTTTAACTAAAGACACTGTTAAACCGAGGTTCTCAACATTTTTAACCAGAAAAGCCTGTGGGATTATTCTTCCCTGTCATTCTGCCTTCCACTATGCTAAAATTTTGTGAATAAATCAAGTGCCTAAAAACTAATAATGTCATAGAAAGTTTTAAGAAAGCAATGCTCATCTCTTTTGTGCTCTCGCTTTCTCTCTCTTTCTGCCTCTGAAAGTAGGGAATAATTATTTGGATGAAAAATTCAGCCTCTACACATAAGAAGAGTTTAGAAATGGAAAGACTAAAAGGAATGTATTTAAATAATCCGTTTTTCTGCAAACAACTGTAAATGAATTGTTACAAACTGTAACTGTTTGTAACTGAGGTTACAAACTCAGTAAGACAGTTTAGAAATGTTGTACATTAAATTCTTCATGTAGTCTTAACTCAGTCTGTTTGTCCCTCCATCCTGTGTGCTGAAATTCTGCATGTAGTCAGCATAGGGGCAATAGTATGTAATTACAATTCGAAAATAGTATCAGATCATAAACTCACTAATTAGATAGTATTTATAATTCAGAAATATTAATGCAATTCACATGAGTAGTCAGTCTTGCTTATATGAAAATAAAAATTTCAGTTGCTCTATTTTGTTGCAGTTTATAGCAGTAAGACCATAGAATTTGCAAAACTCTAGTTTCTATTTTGTATAGTGTCTTGCCAAATTAATCACGTAATAGATGCCTGTTCACAGGGACAGGTATTTCTATTTCCTTCAGTAAGGGAAGGTCTGCCTTCTCCGTATTCAATGGGGTTAGTCCCCCGATTCAGGTCATATTGCAGCTGCATGAACAACAGAACTGATAAGAAGCAGCGGGTGTGCACGAGCGGCAGAGGAAAGGGTTGGAAAAATATGGCCCAGTTTATTGGAATTTGAAATTGTTGATACTTAGTAGATTGTCTTAAACTTGCTTTTATAGAATCAGTGATAACTGTCACATACCACATCGTTAGCTATGTTAGGCAGATAGCTTCATTAGTTAGATGTATGAAGTTCTTAATTACATATATAAGAAAGACATAGGTTACTTTTACAGTTAGTTTAATTAAAAAGAACACAGTTGTTAGCTACTGTGGCAGACCCGAAAACCAGATAGCTTGAAAGTGCAATTATTTCACCTTTCAAAATAGCTTGGGACCAAAAAGCCACCAAAGAAAATCTAGTGTGTTTCAGTATTCTCAGGGTTCCTGTATTAACATAAACCAAATATGATTTGCAAAAGGTTGATGTCTTAATTTCTAGATTTTCTTTGAGCAATTACATGAGGGATTGTGAGAAGAGATTGGTTGGCTTTTTATTCCCTCAAGATCTGCTTTGCCTTTTAATCTTGGAAACAGTTAAGTGTGTGTTTCAGTGTAGCCAGATTTTACCTGGAGACTTTCCAGTGGTTTCAACAGGAGATTTAGAGTTCCCAGATCATAACTGTAAAGGTAGAGAAATGAACTTACTTCCTTTTTTTCTGGTGTTTTGCATCTGCTTAAACTAGTTAGACATTTAACAAAAGATCAGTGCTTTCCAAATAATTTAATTAAACACTGTTTTGCAAGTAGCTATAACCAAGTGGTTATTCCCATAATAGACAAGACCACTTTGTTAGCATTAAAAAAGAAATTTTCAAGGTGCCTGCATTATTGACTAGGGAAATCAGAAGTTCCAGCTTATTTTTCTACTGCAAAGGCATTTTGTTTTCCATGCATAGTAGCTGCGGTAACCAGCAAGAGTTAGGTCTGCGCAGTTAAAATCTTGTAGTTAGAAGTATGTTGATAGTTGCCCATTCCCTGCTGTGTTCTGGATTTTTCAACTGATGATTTTAAAATCAAGTCCTATAACCAGGGAGAGCAGCAAGCAATGCAGTATTTTGAGGTTCCACAAAGACAGCTCGCTGTTGAGGCGTGAAATAAACAGGACAACTTAAAAGGGGAGGATGAAGTTATTGGTGTATTGATTGGTAGCTGGAAGGAGTATTACTGTGGTGGGTTTTTGTAAACCGTAAGAATCCCGGAAGGTTTGTAAATTGAACCTGTCTGTCTTCCCCGCAGAAGGAACAGCTAGAATTATAATGGAGAAGTCAGTAGAAAGCAGGAGGCGCAGATTTCAAGCTAGGAAACATCAAATGGAATCAGACGAATAGTGGCCTCATGACTAGTAGAATAATGCGTCTTCCAAAGATGCTAGCAGTAAAGTTGAGAAAGCAAAGATAATATTGGTGCTTTATCACAGTTGTCCCCAGAATAAAGCACTATTTAATCTTTTCTTTGCAAGCAGAAAAGCAAGGAGGAGTGCTCTGACATTTAAGAATCGTGGTGTATCAGTTATTATTCCATTTTCTTTTTTCTTAAGAAGGTAGAAAATACTCCTAACTGGTTCCGAATAGTGTTGGGAGATAAGCAGTGGGGTTGCCAATAAATGTGTGTGAATCTCTTTGTTGTAGATGTAAAGGATAAGCAGAGTGGGTGTCATAGTAAGGATGGTAATTAGTCACAATCCATGACAAGACAGATGACATAGTAATTGCAGCATTTTGCCCTGTCATTGAAGCTTATAATTATTAGTGCAGCTAACAGGATTATATTCTAACTTTGGCTGTTTTTATCACCTCTGTTATTCTGAAATATAATGGTAAAATTCCACAGTCCTCCTGAGACTAATTCTTTAAAGCAACAGGGTTGAGTGTTTTGTTGTTTTTTTTCATTTTGGTAATTTGACAACCAGATGTATTTTTCGCTATACAGAATAAGAATAATTATATAAAATGTGAGATTGGTGTGATACATACATACTCCATCCCCTCTATCCATGCACTTCAAAAGATTAAAAAAAAAAATGAAATGTTAACTTTCTGTTAGAACTCATCAATCAATCTGGAGTCTGATTTTTTTTTCTTTAGCCACTTCTGCAATATGTATAAATTACTTTGAATCTGCAGACCAAGCTGTATTGCATAGGAGAGCTGAAATGATAAATGTGTTAACATTGTTTGAATATTCAAATTACATGTTTATTTTAATTCTTGATAAAAGCTATTCTGAAACTGTCCAGCAGCATTCAGCTACAAATAAACCTAAAGGTGAGTAAAAGCTATGGTAGAGTGGCCTTCATTTCACTTCCTCCATGACACAAATAGGATGATCAGCACGTTATTTTGTATACGCTAAAGCAGCTGTTTCTGCTGTAGCCCTAATGCGATGCTCAATGCAGAGGTCTTCCGCCACTGTTGTTCTGAGTAATAGCACTGAGCAGGAAACTTGCTGGAGGCAACATTGTATTTTGCTCTTTTTTTGGCCATAGTTCTGACTTTGCCAACACTGCTCACAGCCACAGGAACCAAAGTTTTCATTGCTCCTCGGATGTGATCAGCTAACTTAACTCCCCTTAGTAAATGGTCATCATTCCACTGCACAAGCCTGAGCTACTCCAGTTTAAGTGAAGAAATGACCATAATTCAATTTTATAACTGCTGTAATCCCAATGGGAGGCTTTCTCCTCCCCAAACCTTTTATTTTTTGAAGGGATGGATATACATGGCCTAGTACAGGCTGGGAAGTTTAGTTAGTGACAATGTACTGAAATGTGATCATGTTGCTCAGTTCCTTGTTGCAGGTTTGTTTTCTGCTAAATTGTACTATGTATTACGGTTTGTCTAAAAGCAAACTAATTTGTTAATTAAACACTGTGATGTTGAATAAAGTGCTTGCTTGCTCTGCTTCATGATGTTTGGCATTCCTACCATTAGAGGACAAGTTAGATATAAAAATTTATATTGTGCTTTTGCAAATGAAAATCCTTTTTGTTATATGATGTCAAAACATGGTAATACGTAGATAAACAGTTAGAAAATTGTATTACTGAGTTTATCGCTTCTAAGAATGATGACTGAAATTGTACTTCTCTTCCATTGAACAAAAAGCAATATACTCAGGCTGCTGCCAGTTATCCGTACGTGGAACAAACAAGGTAGTTATGGGAAGGTCAGTCTGTTGAAGTCCAGCGTTGGTTCTCTGCTCCTGTAGGGTCAGTCTACTTAAAAAGATTGTTGGTTTCATGAATAAAATAATTTATTCAGTATCTTAATAATTGAAGCTGACATGTGCTGGGCATCTCTAATAAGCCCTGTCTCTGGGACCCAGAGAATTAGACTAGCTCTCCATTAGGTTTTATGGCAGTAACGTTTATTATGACATAGCACTGAAAATGACATTGAGCTTTTTGTGGGCACCTGTGGCTCTGAGTTTGACTTGCTCTGTTTGAATGCAAGAGTTCAGGACCAGCTAATAAATTAATTAGAGCATAGAACTGCCTTAATTTGAGCCATGCAGCTGAGGTTGAAGGACAATAGAAAAGTGAAAATGTGTATGTTAAATAATTATGAATGTACTGGTGATTGTCATTACTTGAAAATACTTCTCCAAAATGCTGCGGTGGTACATTGCTGCTAACATTACTGGAAACATGCTAACCTCCTCTTCAGTGGATGCATTCTATGCTAGTTTATACTTTGCTGAGGTACAGCATAGGTCATTAGCAAAGAAAAGTATGTTTGCTGTCTTCTGATCTTTCTTGGGCTTGATGGGAATTTCATAGTCCATCTACATTGTGCCTCATATTAAACCATTTCAGCTGTAGCTGAAACCAGCTTTGTGCCATAAGAATATTGGTGACATCAGGCCACTGTGACTCTTTATTTTTTCAAGAATTTAGAATGTATATACAAAATATTTTTGTTCTGCTCAGTTAGCGAGATATTTACAACTATCTGTATCTCTCTGCTTTGTTTAATGATTGTGTTTTCAATATTATGATAGAGTTGAGAAAATGAGATAGGAAGTCTTTACAAAAAAGCCTTTTCTCTGAGCACCATGACAGCTTCTCCTGAGTCAAACACTGAGATCAGCATGTTTGCACAACTATAGTGAAGAGGAAAACCAAATCAGATTTCTGGTATTTTTCTAGCAGATGTGTCATCACTGTTAGCTTTAGCTTCCCCACACCCTCCTTGCTTTGGCACGAGTCCAGCCTGTAGTAGGCTTCAGATTAGACCTATGAAGTCAATGGGTGTTGGATGAGGATTCACATGGAATTTAAATTAGCTTCTGGAAGAAAATAACTGACTTTTTATTTTTTAAATATCCACTAAAACATGCCTTTGTAGAATGCTTAAACCCATAAAGTACCTATGGTTGGCATCCCAGTATAGACTATCCTCCTAGCAGAGGAAGCAAGAGTGTTTAGGTTACTTAAAATTAGTTGCCTTTGAATTGGCCTATAAGACAAAAGGGTGGGCAGAGACACTACGTGTGAACAACAGATTGCTGGGCCAATGCAAAGCAGAAGACTGAGCACTAAACTGAGCAAATCAGCAGAGATATTCAGAAGGACCAGTGCTTCTCAAAAGAGAAGAAGGTCAAACAAACGTGTGGAAAACGACAGACTTCAAGTACAAAGAAAGGACTGTAATTATTTTCAGACATACTTCAATTAGCTACTTGCTAAGCAATGACAAAAGAATGAGGCTTGGGGTGTGAGGGCACTGTCTAGAGTAGAGAGGTAGAACTGTAATGGCCAAACAGAAACCTTAAGAATTCTACCATATTCTCAATTTTCATTTAAATTTACTTGCGATTTTTTAAAAAGCAGATTCTCCATTTCATGCAAAATATCTTCTATGCCAACACACTGTTACATTTCTGTAGGACTTTTCAGTAAGCATAAACCAACATTCTGAATTTGGAGGCTTTAGAATTGTTCATTTTAGAAGTATAAAAATATTAAGATAAAAAAATTAAGGTAATGCTCAAGTTTAAATTAATGCTATGAATAAAGTACTAATAATAACTTACTAAGCAGAAGGTATTAGTCTGACTTCATTGAAAAGAGCAATATTTAGCTTAAATGAGAGCTATGACATGTGATGATCAAGTTTTGCTCCTGATTTATTATTTCTTTTTAATCCCATGGTCATGTGCCTAAAGAACTTTTTGTTTGTTTCTTTGTTTGTTTTGCATCCAGAGGAGCAAAGGGTAGAGAGCGTGTTTGTGGAAGACCTGACAACCTTGCTGCTCTAATGACTGGGAATAAGAGCTGAAGCAGGCAGCCTCTACAGAAACACACGCTTCAAGGAGAATCCCTATTGCTTATGGGCTATTAGCAGAGTTGTGGTCTTTAGTAATTTAAAGGATAAACCAATCTACTCCTATTTTATGATAGCCTCCATTATCATATGTTATATGAAGAATATTTATGCAATGCTGATTGGTTCAGAATTGTTACAGTAGTTCTCTCTTCTTTTCTCTTAGGTATCCAAGGCTGCAGCAGATTTATTGGCATACTGTGATGCTCATATTGGAGAAGATCCCCTTATTATTCCAGTGCCTGCATCTGAAAATCCCTTTAGGGAGAAGAAACTCTTTTGTACTATCCTTTGAGTCAGTTTTCAATTAAAAATGTCTTCTGCTACAATTTGGTATCAGTGTTGCATGCTTTTAGTTTTAGCATTTTTTTCTTCAGATATCGATACTTAGCCTATAACTACAATATTTTGGAAGGTAGTGCATTTTCTGGTAAAAAATAATTTTTTTTTTTAAATTCTAAAAAATTCAAGGTAATCCTTATCTTCCAGACCAATGTACAAGTTTAATTTCAGTTCTTCATAAAAATTCTTTTGGTCTTAATGAAAGTATTGAGTACAGTGTCAAATTGTAGATATCTTTGCCAGTCATAGATTTTTCTGAGACCTAAATGAGTCATACCGATTCTAAAGCTATTTTTTACATTCTTATTTTCTTTGGAAGGTGAATTTAATTTATTTGCCTTTACAAATTTATATCTAAAAAGAGTAGTGTGACCTTTCCTCAAGTAGCACTATTTAGGAAAAAATGCCAGTGATTTATGATGTTTGGAACAATCAGTCTTATACAGTAAGTGGTGTTTTTAAATATGTTTTGTGAAGACTGTAATCAACTTGACTACAAAAACAATCTTAGTAAGGCAACGTTGTAACTACAAGCAAAATGAAGATGTATAGTTACACACCAGGACTGCATCAATAAAACTGTAGAAAAACGTTGCTGCTTGTATCTTATTTTGAATGATAATGATTTAAATTATTTTAGAAAGTAAACTGAACTGTAATATATCAGCTGTTCCTGAGGGTCTTCCTTGAGGGTGTAAATCTGCCCTGATCAGTACAGGGCGGGGATTACATTTTCTAAGCAGCTCTCTACATGCAGCCCATGACACCAAGACTTTATGGGGATGGAGAGTAATGGTAGATGAATGTTGTTCTAGAATATGCAGCGAGGCCACTGTGCCATCGACAGCCACTAAGTTTGTGTATTTTGAAGCCACAGATTAGTCATGAGATTAGTTAGCAGCAAGTAATTTGTGGAGTTTCTGGGAGGTTTTTTTGTTTTGACTTTGTTTAAAGTGCAGCAAGAGGAAAAGAATGGGGTATGGAATATGACTGATCTGTCATCTTCATTAAGTAAAACTAAGCTCAGTCAAGGCATCTGATGGAAACAACTGTTACATTATTGACTTTTTTTTTTTTTTTTTTTTAATTCTTCTCCTTCAGGAAAAAAAGCGAAAGCTCCTCTCTGGTCTGTTACATTAGGAGAGTTCCCTCACTGCAGTACTTTGTATGTACAGTGTGTCAATATACTGGAAATGTCCCTCCTTGGAAATGCCTGTGAAGTCAGCCCCAGACGTAAGGCGGGAGACAATTTCGTTGGAGAGCTGCACTAGTCTGACTGAGTCGAGGTTCTTAACAGCCACTCATAATGGAGCATGCTTCCTCCACACAAACTATTATTCCGTGAGCATCTTAAATACCTGCAAGGCAAGGACTAGCTGAGGAACTGAGGGCCTTGGGATATACTTGAATGCTGAATTTAGATGTTAAAAAAGGGCAGTTTGGTGAATGAAGCCGTTTGCATTTAGCCCTCATAAGTGCACATACCTGCTCCGGCTTGTTTTTAGCAGTTTCCTTCAATGTTTGTTGTGCTGTTTTGTGCAGTGGCAATACCAGATGTCTGCGCTGGACAAGTTTTGGTTTCTTTGCCAGTCGACTTGGATAATGTGCTGTGCCCAGCTGCATTCAGCTGTCAGTCTAGTGACAGGTGGCTTTGGGCCGTGGTTCTGCTGCAGGCCAGCTCGTTCACCACATCTGCCTAACGGGGAACCTCCGTGTTAATTTACTCCCTGTAATATTATTGTAAAAAAAAAAAACAATACTCCTTCTAAACGATAGGCTTTTGGGTTGTCTTTCATTTAAAGGTTTGGTTTTTAATTTGGCAGCTGAAGTCATCCGTGGTCTAGTAGCCACGCAGCTGCTTCACGGTACCTATTCTGAGAAACATTTAAATGTCTTGACCAGGTCTTGTCTTGGCTAGGTTTGTCCTTGGTTCCTATTTCGAAGTTTTCAGCTTAAGATTCCCATTCCTAACTTTCAACAAGAATACTTTTTAATGCATGGTGTGTTCAGCTTTATTTTCGGGGGTAGAGAAATAGGCTTTAGCTAACTGAGTAGCTATTTTATTGACAGTGAAATAAAAATGGCTTTCTGAAAATATTTGTTGAAAAGGAGCAACAAAATGCTTAATAAGGTTCTTTAGGGAATCCTTCCTACACTGTACATGATGTGGTAACTGCTCTGATCACCATGGCAACATTTTCATTTGTCCTTCTGCATGTATGGTTTTAACTGGAACAGCAAGGGAGGGGAATATAGGGCATACAGCTTTATTCTCAAAGGCTTTGTAACTACTTGCATTTGTGGCTCATCATTAACATTCCCATCTAAAATAACAAAATCGCCACAGCTTATTACAGTATTGCAAACAGCTTGCTTTCTGTTTCCAATTAGCGTTAGCATCTGAGGTTCTGAGATTGAAACATTTCACAGTAGTTTTGAGCATCACTAGTTATAAGAGCTGCATTTACAAAATCCAGTGTTATTTTTCAGAAGAGGTTTTGGACTTAAGGTTTTTCTACAAAATTTTTCCTGAAGTGAAGGTGTTGGACCTCTTATGTTTTTAATAGGTGGCTCCCATATTTGTGATTTCTTTCATCAGTTTGTAACTTAATCAGTTGAAAAAATGTATCTATTAAGATGGTTTCATGCTTCTAGTTTTAAAAAAAAAAACACATGGAGTACCGTAAATTGCATATTTATTTTAGCAGATGTCTATAATGTATCTGAAGAGGTTAAACTGTATAAGCATAATTCCTTAGTGGACAACAGGACAGCTTTCTCTAATATCATTGGGCCTTGTTTACCAGTTTCTTGAATTAATAAATATTACTGGCAAATCACTGATTTGAAGGAGGGAAGAAAAGCTGGGGGGGCCACACCTGGAAGATCAGCAGTTCAAAATAATTGTAACAGCTTTGGATCACATAAGTATATATTATTTTATTCAAGAACACCATCAAAATACTGACTCTCTGAACAGAATGGGATCATCTGTTTTTTTTATGCTACCTTGATCCACAAATCAGCATTTAAAAGAATGTCTTTTCCTCCAGTCCTTCCAAATGATAAAATGTCTTTTTCATTATTATATTTTTTGCTGCTTTGACCTTTGAGGTGGTTTAGATAATCTTCTATTGATAGTTGAGTTTCATGCTCAAACATCTTGCCTCAAACTCTACACAAAAATATCTGAAAATTCTTGGACATTTTTCTAAAAACAAATACATACTATATCATGAAGTATAGCATGATTTAAAAAAAAAAAAAAAAAAAAGCCCTCCAACATGTGGCTTTGCCTCACAGTAAGGTAGCCTGTAGGCTGAAGCAATGAGTTTCTATTTTCATCAAACTTGATTCCCACTAACTTCAATGAGAACAAGACCAGGCCTGTTACCCTCCTTGCATTGTACTCTACTTTCTCTCAGTTTTATTTCATATGCCGTTAAGCGTGTCACTTTTTATTTCAGGCCCAGAAAATAATGCATGCTCACTGCTAGCAGTGTGAGTTGGTGCTGTCATCTCACGGAATGAGAACTTCAGAACAGAAGTTGGATTCAAGGTGTTTTTGACATACTATTAGCAATTCTTTCTTCATATCCTAGTGCTTGCTGCTCTGATGAAACGAGACTTCCCAATAGTGGATTAGTGGTAAATTATAATGTATCAGTAGCACTTGTGGGGCCAGCTGTTTGGCATTCCTCAGATTAATCTCCTTGGTTTACCTTGAATTTAAAATGTTATCTTTTCAATACTGAAAACTATTTCCCTCCTCTCTATTACATACCAAATTCCCATTCTTTGGTTCCTACACCATGTATTAAATTAGTAGCAGGATGCTTGGCTGGTGCTAATAAGCAAGATTTTTAAGCTAACCTCTACAAAATTATGGTCAAAGGAGGGGAAAAAATGGAAGGAAGATTAAATTAAGCTATTCTAGGTCACAACATAGATTAAAATAAATACAAACTTTGCTGTCAGTGACACAAAGGTAAATACAGGAGGTGTTGCCAACTGATTCAGAAGGACATTGTAACAAAGCATTTTTGCAGTGACTTACAATAGGATCAGCTCCAGCAGAAGAATGCTTCAAGAACAGCGGTCTGTAAAGGTGCTTATTAGAGCCTGGAACTTCAATACAGCAGTCATTTATCCAGTTGGGTTTCTGATATCAAAGGAGTCTATTACTGCCACCTACTGACAAAGTGATAAACAGCGACTGAAACAGAGAAAAATATCAACTAGAAATGACCTCAAAATGAAATACACATACTCTCAGAAACAGCCATCGCTTCTGTTTTCGTGGTCTGCATTGTGTAAGGTATCGCTTGTCACTGTGGTATTGCTGGGGTGTGATTCAACCTCTCAGTTCCAGAATTCTCAGTTTAGGAAAAGATGAAATTTGGTTAAATAGGTCAGGTGTCTAGCTAAAAAACACTTTAAAAGTTGTGGAAATCTTCGGGTGTACCAGTTGGAGTTGCCGTGTACTCCCTTCTTGAATTTCATTTTCCAGTTTCACATGTAACTCGGACACCTGTTCCTTGTTGCCACCATGCCACCAGTAGTGCCGCCACTTACACTTTTGCCTTTTGCTCCCTTGAGCAGGTGATGTGACTGCAAAGAGCAGTAAGGCCTGGCTCTAGGGCCGAGCGGGCCCCCCACGCAGCGAGCCACTAATAGTCTCTCCTGTTTGCCTTCCCCTTTGCAGAACTGTGCAACAGCTTTCACGTGGCTGACTGCTGCACTACCCTTTCACACTCAAACTTTGCTCCTGGCTGCTGGGTTTTTTATTTCAGGGTGGGGTTTTTTTCCAGTTATTGGAGTCCAGGCCAAATACTTCCTTGTGTGCCACAGCATAAGTACACGGCCAGAACAGAGCTTAGGTCACTGCTTACACTTAGAATAGCCTTTTGTGGAAAATGCACTAGGCCTGCATAAGGATGTGTTTCAAAAGACCACCCATTCCACAAAATTTATTTGTTGCATAGCCCCTCACTGTACCCCGTATCCTGTTGTGCCTTTGAACTTTAGGCTGCGCACTTGAGCGCTGTATTCTTTGTATAGCATGCTGTAAAGGAATGTGCAATTTTTTTCAGTGAAAGGAAGGAATGAGCCAAACTTTATAGAAAAGAACCATTGTGACTTTTTACAAACCTTGCAAGTAGCAGTGACTTTAAAGATCTTTACAGTGTAACAGCCTCTCTCTGGCAAGCGTGGCTCTCGTGACTTTTGGCTGTAAAATTATCCTTAATTTTCTTGCTGCAAAGACTGTTCACTGCCATGGTTCTTGTACTGCTGCTTGTCTGAGAGGTTTCCCCCTGGAGAGCCCACCAGCTTTTATCCTACTCAGCAGAACACAACACACAGACTTCCAATATATATATATATGTGTTGTGCTGATATATAAATATGTTAGTCATATCCTTAAAAGATCAAGTGAAAAAACCTAAGATGCTAAGATTCTCATGAAAAAATACCTAACAGAAACTGTGAGTATATAAGGAATGTCATAAATAATAGCTTCTCTGAGGCCTTTTCTTTTTTCTCAGACAGCACATACATGTTTTGTTCCGGGAGTTTGCTTCAGACTCTGGAAAATAACTATGGAGAGCAACTATGAAATATCTATTCATGACAAACTAGAAGGCCGTAAAAGTGATTATATTTCTTCATAGTTCTGCCCATACCAGCTAAACAAATACTTGCAACAAGGATGTGAACACATTTGAGGATATTTAAACAGAATCTGAATAAATGCAAAAATACATTAGGAGATTATTAAAGAAGTTAAGTTAAGCACTCATTTAAGAAATGTCAGAGTTAAATTTGCTTTTGCATCTTCCATTTGCCTCTCTCATTTGTATGCACTACTATTCTAGATTGCCATTGCAGGAATTCCCACAAGGCACAGTATAGGCAATACTCAGTTAATGAGCAGTTACTCGATACTATTTTGGTGTCTTTATTCATTGTGTAGCCCGAGGCCTGATTTACTCACCAATTTCTGCTTTCAGTGTAGAACTATTCCCTGATAAGCTTCTCTCTGGTGCTCATCACGGATTGCTTCACAAAGTACCTCTACAGTATCCTGGAGGAATGCGAGGGTGGAACTATTCCCATCTTGTAGTGGGAAGCTGAGGCAGAGCCTGAACAAAACAGGTTGAGATTGTCAGTACCTGCCTCTTCAGAGTACTTAGTTCTTCCACCATCTCAAACAATGTTCCCATTTGCTCAAGCTTCAGCTACAAAGCCTCAACTCTACAAACTGGAGTGACTTTTGCAAGTCAAACGCCCAGAAACTACGGGAAAAAAGCAATGTGAAATGTTTAGTTTCATGATTTTCCTGGTATCGCACAGAGGCAAAGACAGAACCCAGTTCTCCCGAGCAGCAATGACCCTTAGCCTTGTAACACTATTTCGTGGTCCCACCTCGTTCACCTCGCATCTTCTGCAACAAATGAAGTGGCCATCTGGTGCATTCTCCAGCAGAACACATCCATCCTAAAGCAGGGTAAGCACATGAGGGGAAAATAGCACCAAGTCATGTAATTGTTTTTTAATGAAACACAGCCTGAATATTTTCTGTCCAATGATAGATTATAATGAAATTATAAATAATATGTGGCCAATCTGCTTTGTAATCCCCCCAACAGCTTAATGCTCTACCAGGCATGTGATTAAAAAGCATAGTTGCTGTCGTAGGTCTCAGCAGGACTTCCTATAAACCTTATTCTCTTCTGTACCCGCATCGTGAAGTCTTTGTGCCACTTGTTAACAATAGCTGTATATTAGCGGCACATGAAGTAGCACCAGCCCCACCAGCTGGCTGTTGCCTGATTATTGGATATTTGGTGGTGTTCCACATCTCTGCAAGACATTCCCCTGTTTGCTCTCTGAGATGTGCCTGTCAAGATTTAGCTGCTACCATATAGGCGGTTTTGAGTCCATTTCTATTTTTGATTGTCATGAACATGACAAGGAGTCATCTAAGAGTGTGAACTTTATTATTGCTGTATTGGTATGTTTGGATAACTGTGATGTCCTGCAGGCCAATTTTGTATGGTAGTTATCAACTCTTGTGCAGATTAGGCTGGGTCTGATTAAAAAATCCAAATGAACAACACCTTTTTTCCAGAAGCTGACAAGGATATTCGAATTTACTCCATTCTAGAATAAGGGATGGTGACTTGGTCATCCACCAGGATGCTCAAGTGACCTCTTTGTGAGAGGACATGAGACTTGAAGGTCCATCTTTCTGTAAAGGAAAGTGAGTTGAGGAAAGTTGGGTTATCTTTGTCTGAATACGATGTCAGAGCTGTTTTGGTTGCTACATTCTTGCAATGACAGTGAAAGGAAGACCCTACAGAATATTATTGGACCTCAGAGAAGTCAGTCTAAACTGTGGCTTCCACCACAAATCAGAGCCATGTGCCAAAACTGTTAAAACTTCTGTACAGAAAACATGAGGGAAGATGAGCAAGCTACAACACTGTTTTGCTGACCTAATTCAGCGAAACTTAAAGCCACTGGTCCAAACGGACATGAGGATGCAAAAACGTCATTTAAAAAAAAAAGGGTCAGCAAAATAATAGACAAATAATTTTAGACAAAACAAGAACTTTTTTTCTTCATGTTCTTAGTTAACTTTCTTAACTGGAAGTTAATTTAGAAAAATTAACTGGAAAAATTATGGAGAAGATTATACTAGGCACTATTGAAAGGCATTTAAAGAATAATGCAATCATCAGGTACAGTCAACATGGGTTCAGAAAAGGAAAGTCCTGTTGAACTAATTTGATACCCTTCTATGATAAGGTCACCTGCCTAGTGGATGAAGGGAATGCAGTGGATGTAGTTTTCTGGATTTTAGTAAGGCTTTTGATACTGTCCCTCACAACATCCTTCTGGACAAGCTGTCCAACTGTGGGATAAGAGGGTTCATGGTGCAGTGGGTGAAGAACTGGCGCAAGGGCAGAGGTCAAAGGGTTGTAGTGAATGGAGCTACATCTGGCTGGTGACCGGTCACCAGTGGTGTTCTTCAGGGCTCAATTCTAGGGCCAGTTCTGTTCAATATATTTATCAACGATCTGGATGCAGGAGTTGAATGCACCATTAGCAAGTTTGCTGATGATACCAAACGGTGAGGTGCTGTTGATTCTCTTGAGGGACAGAAGGCCTTGCAGAGGGATCTAGATAGATTGGAGCATTAGGCAATCATTAATGGGATGAAATTTAAGAAGTCTAAATGCCAGATTCTGCATGTGGGATGGAGTAATGCTGGGCACAAGTATAAGTTGGGAGAGGAGTGGCTGGAGAGCAGCCCTGCAGAAAGCGACCTGGGGGTGCTGGTCGACAGCAGGCTCAACACGAGCCGACTGTGTGCCCTGGCAGCCAAGGGGGCAAACCGCGTCCTGGGGTGCATCAAACACAGCACAACCAGCCGGTCAAAAGAGGGGATTATCCCGCTGTATTCAGCGTTGGTGCAGCCTCACCTGGAGAACTGTGTGCAGTTCTGGGCCCTGCAATTTAAGAAGGATGGGAAGGTCCTTGAATGTGTCCAGAGGAGGGCAACAAAGCTGGTGACAGGGCTGGAGGGCATGTCCTGTAAGGAGCGGCTAAGGACTTTGGGCTTGTCTAGTTTGGAGAGGAGGAGGCTGAGGGGCGACCGCATTGCTCTCTCCAGCTTCCTGAGGAGGGGACGTGGAGAGGGAGGTGCTGAGCTCTTCTCCCTGGGATCCAGTGATAGGACACGTGGGAATGGTTCAAAGCTGCGCCAGGGGAAGTTTGGACTGGACATTAGGAAGCATTTCTTTGCTGAGAGGGTGGTCAAACACTGAAGCAGGCTTCCTAGAGAGGTGGTCGATGCCCTGAGCCTGTCAGTGCTAAAGAGGCATTTGGACAATGCCCTTAATACCGTGCTTTAACTTGGTCAGCCCTGAATTGGTCAGGAAGTTGGACTAAATGATCGTTGTAGGTCCCTTCCAACTGAAATAGTCTATTCTATTCTAACTTTTCAGAAATTACTAAATTATTTTAGTTGGAACTTACCAAACATCGCAGTGTGAAACAGGTCGTTGTCACTGCAACCCTCAGCCCAAAGAACTAAAGTGTGGAATAGCTTCAAGAGAGTCCATTCTTCAACTGGGAAGCACTGGGGCAGCTTTAACCAAAAATAAATTCAGTGCAAGTTATGACACCCCATAGTTCTCTAGGTTCAGTGCTTCTTACAGATCCCAGCTACAGGCTGTTTTGTGATCAGCTGGTATGAAGGGGTTGGAAGATTAAGTTCCATTGCAACCATGCCCTGAAGCATTTAACCACTATGACAGAAAGAGTCAAATCAATGTGGTTTCTCTAACCGAAGTTCTGCCTCCTTGACCTTTTTAGTTCCTTGAATCTCCTAATAAAGGAGAACGTAGAGTAGAATTAGTAGTCATACCATATCTGGATTTTTTTCAAGTGACTAGTAAGTCTCCCTTAAGAGACCATTAAGGAAGATAGCCATGGGCAAAATCTTGTTAGATTCTTGCCTCCATTCAGTTACAAATGAGCACAGGCCTCATGCCACACCAGCTGCACGCTGCGTGCTGCCCAAAGCCTTCTAATAGCATCTCTCTTCGTGCCTGTCCATCATGGTCCTTAGAGCTGGTTGGTCACATACCCTTGACTTTTCTTTGCTGCTGCTAATGATATAAGCTGGCAGGCCCGTCAGCAAGACAGCCTGTTTTCCAGAGATCAGTTTTCACAGGATTCCTTTGTCTGTCCTCAGGAGACCCCAGCGACACTGACAGCATTAATAGCTCAAGCCGAGGAGTCTGGGAACTCCTCTGCATCTGCACTTCACCCCGATCGGAAAGCTGAAAGGGGAGGCAGGGAGACATCTTTCCTGTTTGGGAAAATAAGCAAAATCTTTCTTCTAAAGATCCTAAGGAAGGTAAGGAAAGGATTGATAATTCCTCAATACAGACAGTGAATCTGTTTAGGTTATGAACACTGGAAAAAAAAAATAAGACAATCATTTACAACCCTTTAAACTTTAAGAGAATCCTTTGTACCCTGATCTGTGATCCCTTTTCGTATTTTTTCTTTAAATAACAAGGCGCAATGATTTTGTGGAATGTAATATATCAGTATTACTGCAAGGTGTGGAGAAAGTTAAGCTCCAAATCCCCCCAAAAGAATCTCTCGTTAGTCCTTCCTCTGCTTTCAGATGGAGCACACACAGATCAGTAAAACACACAACTACCTGGGGACAACCTCTGCTAAAACACATGCAGCTCTACCCTGCTTCTTGCTCCTCTCATCTGCTGCTAGTCTCCTGAAAAAATCCTAGTCACCCACTCGGGGCAATAATTAGGTGAACAAACATTAAAAAACTGAATGCTACCGACTGGCTAGCTGTGGTACACAGCTACAGCTCCGGTATCCATCCAGGCGCGCGTCTCCTCCCTGTAGGACAGGAGATGCTTATCCAGAGACATTATGCAAATTTAACAGAAGCACCTGAAGTTTGCAAGCAGCCTGGGGACTAAAATTTCTGTCTCTTTTATCTCCAGCTCTTGTGCCTGGCATGTTGTGCCTGTACTGTACTTTGTGTGCCAGAGGTACAACCTGAGTCTGTAATGTCAGAAGAGTAAATCTGCTCAGAAAGCGCAGAATGAAAATGGTGTATTTTTGGTAAATGATACCAAGAATAACCCAAACCAAAATTCGCTGTCTTCCAGGAAAATAATCTGACATTATCCAGAAGTTATATTCCAGATACATTTGTCTTTTCATAGTATATATATTCATGATTCTAAAATCTCTGGAAAAATCTCATTTTTATATGGGCCAAGACTTTCCAAAAAGTGTCCCTAAAACTTGGTGCCTTGAATCCATGTTTAGACACCCCAATATTAGCTTGCTTCCCCAAAATACTAGGCTTCATAAAAGCCCTCAAGAACGCAAACTGAAACTGCTTTGCTAATGGGAACTTCTGAAAACCAGGGTAATGGTTGGGTCTGATCATTTCACGATCTATACACAGGTGCACACTTTCAATATTTTATACACATGAGAAGTACCACTGCTTGCATCTTCTACAGATGATGGGAGGCTTAGGTTACGTCTTTGGCTTTAAAAATCTTGCAGGGAATCTGATAGAAAATGGAGTACGAAAGTCCAGTCCTCTACAACTAATCTGTATTTTTAATCATTTCCTGCATGACTAACAAAAAATGCATATATATTATCCTTTTGACCAGGATACCCTGTTTCTGTAATGTGGAAGATAAAAGTAGGAACAGATTTCTCCTGTTTTGTAAATTATATATTCCTTTATCCTTGAGCATGGTAAGTATAGAAAGCAAGATACTAAGGAATTAGGTCCTCTGTTTTGTCTGCAAGGAAGTAATCACTCCCAGACATGTTTATAAAATGCCCATCAGTTCACTCAGCCTGGGGTAAGGCCTGGGGAGAAAACCTGACATATTGACTACAAGGCATATAGGCAAATACAGAATAATATTAGGAGTTGGACAAGTTTTTATTTCTGCAGCTGAACCTGCTGAAAGGCAAGTCAAATGTAAATAGTGATTAATAACAATAGCATTTTTGCATACATACTTTTCCTAGCACTGTTATTTGCTGACAAGTACACATTGAATTGCATATTGAATGTGTAAGTATGCAAAGTCCATGTATTTCCAAAACATTTTCCTTTTGCTGTTTAAACCCAATATATAAAGTTAAACTCATTTGTTTTCCTTCTAATATCTCACTCCAGCTGATGAAAAACGAATCTTAATTAAGCTGTTTGAAAGGACTTTAAGCATTTTCCAAACACTTTTCACGGCTTGGGGATTTTCAAAAGCAGATTTTAGTCTTCTTTTTCTAAAAACTCAATCCTTTCTTTCAATTATACTTCATAYGTATCAGGTTCTTTTACTAAATTATGTGTTTCTGATAGAATAGCATCAGCAAGCGTTCATTTAAGCCTTATGGCTATTACACATAAACTTCTACTTTATACGTTACCTTCTGAGAAGCCTCTGCTTACTTATCCACATCACTTTTTTTCAGGTAGGTTCACCCTACAGGAGTCCAGGAAACATTTCTCTTTGCTATCTGTGTTCAGAGGGACCAGACACAAGTAACTTCTCAAGGTGCTGATAATCTTACGCTCTCTTCCATCCAATCCTGTTTAAACCTCTTTAGCCAGCACGGTGTTCTGCAGACGGCTGCCCTCTTGGCGGGTCAGTCTGTAGCCACCCAGCTTCTCAAAGTGGTGGCTGTGGGTAAGATGCAAAGCTGAGCTGGGACTATTAACATCTCATAAAATACTTCTGCAAGAACAGGAATGCTACTGTCAATTCTTGGCCATGATCCAGCCGCAGTTAAGGACACTTCGATGGTCTAAAATCCCTCCTGGAATTTCAGTCAAATAACATGTTCCTTCCTGGAATACAATACTCCAGGAACAGTTTGTAATGCCGTTGCAGTTCTTTGCCAAAGGGAAGCACTCCCTCCTCTTTATTGGATTAGTACAGGATTGTTCTGGAAAGCTGCTTTGTTCCTATACAATTACTTTTTAGAAGGGGCGTCAGCAGATCATCGTGGCGTTGCACAAATTAAGATTAACCGGGGAAGCAATTCCCCCCAGCCGGTGCCCCGGCACAGCCCCGCGCCGCAGCCCTCTGCCCCGCCTGGGCCACGCCGCACAGCAGCGGCAGCCGCGGGCACGGCCAGCCCAGCGGGAGGCGAGGCCGGCGGCTGGGGCCCGAGGGCAGCCCGGGCGGTCACCGGAGAAGCCTCGCGGCTCCCCAGAGGGCAGCAGTCCGTAAGGATAACGTGCTGCTACCGCCGCCGGCGGCCCTCCCCCGACGTCTACGCTTCCCTGCCATGTAAAACGTGAGGTAAAGCCGTGCTTCCTCGGCATTTCCCCGCGGGGGCGGACGCCCGCTCGGCTCTCCCCGCCAAGCACCCCCGCCGCCGCCCCGCCGAGCGCAGCAGACCCGGCCCCGCTCGCCTCAGCCTCCCGGGGCCGCGCCGCGCCGCCCCGCGGCATTGTGGGGGCTG